>PKML01009694.1:396453-448100 GCA_002933935.1 Eutrema yunnanense | reverse complement strand
ATGTCGGCAACCATGTCGGCAAAGACACCTTCCGTCGGAAATCCGTCAGAAATCCGTCGGAAATCCGTCGGAAATCCGTCGGAACTCCGTCGGAAATCCGTCGGCAATTCCGACGGATGGGCGTCGTCGGAAATCCGTCGACAGTATGTCGGCAACATCAGAATTGCTCGGAAAGTCGTCGGAAATCTGTCGAAAAGTGTCCGACGGATTATGGTCGTCGGATTTCCGACGGGTTCACTTTTCCGACGAATTTCCTAAGGATTTTCAACGGATGAAAAGTTCGTCGGAAACTCGTCGGAAATCCGTCGGAAATTTCCGACGGAATTATGTCCGTCGGAATTTCCGTCGGAAATACCTCTGTTTTCTTGTAGTGAAATAAAAATGTGGCCCATAACTTTAAAAAAAAAAATTGGTCGTCCTAGACAATGGTCTATCCCGTATTCCCTACGGACCGGGCTTGACTATATACATCTATAAACGTATGGTGGCAAAATACAATAAATGTAGGCCTTCACGCATGAACTATGAAAAATCAACTAACTAAGATTATTTTATTAATAACGTAAAATACAAAAAAACTATATGTAACTATAAAAAGTTATTAGTTAAGTTCTTATATTGTTGTATATAGTTGTTTTGATTTTTATTAAATTAAATAGTTTTAAATGTTACAAAATAATTTTGAAAATTATTATGAATAAACCGTAATATTTTATGTGTATATTATAAAAATGATAATTTAATTCCTCAAAGTTTGCAATTTTGCAGATTAATAATCTCCAACTTTTAAGTTGGCAAATTAATTGCTCAAATTTACGTTGACTTCGCAAGATTGGACTCATAAAAAATCAACGTTAACGTTTTCGTTTTTTAGTTAACGTTGATTTTTCACATAATTAAAATGCGCACTCAATAGTTGAGAAATAAATATGTTAATTATAAATACTTGAGGAATTAAATGAATATGTTTCCTAATTACAAGTCTAGTTTACCTTGAATATAAGTCTAGTTTACCTTGAATATAAGTCTAGTTTGGGAGTATAATCTTCAACTTTTCTTAATTGGAACAATGCCTACTAACAAAGTTTAATTACAAGCAGCTCAGGAAGGGTGCTAATGAAGGTATCTTGTAAATTGTTAGCTCGTCTATGTTATAATTTTACCAACGTTTAAATTTTTACCAATGTTTAATCGGAAAGTTCAGTCTCTTAACAATGCACTAACAAAGCTGCTAACTACAAGCAGCTCAAAAAGGGTGTTAATGAAGGAACCTTGTAGAGAGAGAGTCATGGAAGAAGCTTCCGATTCTTTACCTCGAAGTTGTAACTTCAACGTTGTGAATTTTTTTTATGCATGTTTGCTTTAACAAGTAAACAATATTTTTGTATTTTCCATTGTGCTTCCTTTTTAAGTCTTTTTCTCACTTTTTTATCATGTTCCCCCGAACAAAGATTTATTCTTTTTCCAATGAGAACTTTTTTATTGTAGATATGATACATGAAGCTTCCCCCTTTTTTCCTTGTTTATATTTCCCTTCTGATCGCACAAAAATTTATTAGGTGAAAAACAAATGTCTGGGTTTGTAGTTTTGTACAATTATTGGTAATTTGGTCCCAGACTCCCAGGCCAGCATACGATACCCACTCACCCTTTTTGTCATAATTTCTATTTATACACATCACAATCAACTGTACATCTTATTTTTTATTTTTATCAACTACTTATTTTATTAAATCAAATTTAGTCGACAAATTTAGTATCCCTTATCGGTTTCATCTCACTTACATGGTAAAAAAAAAAAACTTTGTGTTCGAACTCTTTTTGCAAGAGAATCGGCACATACATTCGATACTCGTAGAATATAAGATAAGCAGAAGTTCATAAATGACGCTCTGAGAACAGGAAATGAATCTAGTTCCGAAATAAACGACGACGGCCAGTCTGTCGAGTTCTTGGTCATCTTCACCAAAGTTGAACGATCCGTCTCAAAATGCATCGATGATATATGTTTTTTTAGACATAGCATAGCCCAAAGGAGTACATCCATCTCAGCATATAATGTCGAGAGGCTTATGTGGCATCCTTGCAATCTGAAGATCTCTCGTCCCATGTGATCTCTATGACTCTACCCTAGACCACTAACAAAAGCCATAATCAATCCAGGAAGCATCGATCTCACATGCTGGAGTTCGAAGGGACAAATGAGAGACTCTCGATTCATCTTGTCCATATGAGCCTTGTATCACTTCTTCGCATTCATGTTGGTTTGCCAGCTGTACATCTTTCATTCACGCACCGTTGTACAAATATGAAAGTTGAACCGTACGATAAAATGACTAAACCAAGTTTTTTTAATGATTAATGTTAAGCACTCTAGTCGCATAAAATTCATATTATTCAGCAGTTGTTAATCACCACTACCGTGGCTTCTACCACACTAATATGCAACTTCTACGATTTCGAGCCCCTCCGCAAAATTAAGCTCTTCATAAATAAATCAGCTTTTTTTTATATAACTTGAGTATAGTCAGTTAATTGATTCGAGTAATAATGTCAGAAACCTAAACTTTATAGTACGTATAATATGAATTGATTAATATGCCATAATTTTTTTTGATGAGTAGTACAATCCCCAAAATGCAGAAACAATGTTTTATTCACTTCCTAAGGCAATTAAAAAATTTGTTGCAACAGAGAAAAGTGAACGAATTTGTATTAGTAAAATTACAAGAGAATCAATGTTTGATAAGATTAGTTGAAATATTCGATAAGAGACTAGAGTTTATTATAGTTTCGATCATGAAAGCAAGCACGAGTTTGATCGATGGAACTCGCGTCTCCGTGGTGGAACGTGTTTGGTTCTTAGTTCTTAGGTTCATAGATTAGGAACTAGGCAATATAATAACGATAATGATTATTATCAATCAATAATATAATCATGGGCATAATTGGATCTACTTCAATTAGTGGCGGTTCAATTTTTCTATTTTTGCAGTCCAAAAAGGAAGAAATAAAAATAGTGGCGGGTTCTTTTGAAATATAATCGTGTCCAATGTATTCTGATGCAATAATAATCAAATTAGTTTTTTTAAAATTTATAATACTTCAGGAAATAAATCGTGCGCAAATGGAATGTACTTTTCCGAAATTAGAGATGGCCACTTTCCAAAAAGGCAAAAACAAATGGAGGTCGATACCAACAGTTAACCATTTCTACAAAGACAGCTAATATTCAGATTAGATTAAGCACAAGCTTAGTATATTTTCTTTCATTGACTTTTTTCTCGCATCATCCTCTTGAAAAACAGTATTATAACTTTTTCAATTATTCCGGTGACATAATTAACAATATTGATATCAAATAGCTATAGTTTATTAGATCATTTATATTTGTCGACGTACGTCAGAGACCAATTCTCATTCGAATTCGATAAAGATATAGTATATTTTAGACAATTAATGCATTGTGAGTAAAGTTAACTCAGAAGAAGAAAAAAATGCCGGCCTAGTAAATTTGATTATTAAAAAAAAAAACATTATAGTGACTTAGAATATGTAAAATTTAGATATTGAATTTGCGAACTGTTTTATATTACATCAAACTTCGACTAATAGACAACAACCAACTAAGAAATAAACATATGAATCATTTTCAGTGTGTTAAAAAAGAAGAAAAAACATTTTCATGTCCATAAAATATTTTATTAGTACTAGTTTCATCGCCCTAGTTTCATCCTTTTCCCAGACACGGGTTCCGAGGCAGCCGTAAATCGGATATCAACATGGCTTTCTCCCACCGGAGATCGACATCAATCCTATTCTCCTCCTGACTGGCACTCGCTTATCCTTCTCGGGTCAAGCTAGATCTCCCGAAGAACTAATCTCAGTTTTCGGTCGGCCTCCCCTATCACCGGCGAGACCTCCACTGGACGAGTGCTCTACTTCCGGTCTCTTTTCTGCTTTGCTTTGCCATGGATTCCAGCGATAAATTTTCTGGTTCAGCTCTCAATCTTCACTGTCTCACGGCGAGAATCTCTTTGTCTCACGAGGCTTTCTCTCACCGTCGGGTGATGATAGACCCGTCGAACATCCTCCACCCTCTGGAGCTGTCGGGCCCACCGGATACAAGTCGTTCTCTGGCCAAATGCTTAGCTTTCAATCACCCCCATGATCTGCCTAGTGCTATGCCGCGCGAAAGACCTTCAATGGCAAAACTTCAAAGGAGAATTTACCTTCCTTCCACCGCGTATGAGTTCGGCTCCGTCGACCATGATAACGTCTCTGGCGACCCCCGACAACCCTCAGACCAACCACCTCCTCTTCTCCTATCCGCTGAATCTGACACGAATCTATGCCGTCGTGTCCCCCACGCCATCCCTTCTCCACGTCACTGGTGAGGATCAAGTGGACCTGATATTAGGCCTAGTCCCTTTGTTTTCATGTCGTAGAGCAAATTCGGAAATATTTGACTACAAGGGTCCATTCTGCTCAACGGGTTTCGCTTCAACGAGATTTCGATGTGTGGATTGTTTTTCAAAGTCGCAAGCTATGGTGACGAATTTTCAACTTTTTCAGCTTTGCCATGAATGATTTGCCGACGCATCCGAACTTATTGGATTCGTTGTCGTTTCTATCGACGCATTCAAACTTTGGTTATAATTCGCTCTATTTGCTTTAATTTCTATTGAATTTATGTTTTGTTATATTTATTAAAGAGGATGGATAATTTTCTTTTTTGTGTGTGTTTTAAATGATTAAGTTAATGGAATCAAGATTTGCAACAACAAAAAAAAAAGAAAAAAAAAAGTAGACGACAACCAACTTTTGGGAAACAATGAAAAAGTTGAGACACAACAACTACACTTTAAAGCATTAATAACGGATCTCATTTATGAATCTGCGTACAAATTTGGACACAAATTATTGGCTTCTGGAGGTGTACTAAATGGTAGGCTTGGGATTATTATCCGGTATCTGTTATCCGATCTGGTATCCGCTCCGATCCGATCCGAAAAAACGGATATCCGGTGGTTCGGATATGGATACGGATAATAATATAACGAATATTCCGGATACATATACGGATAATGGTCAAAATTAAATCCGGATATCCGGTATCCGTTTTATAATCTGTATCCATTAGACACAATATAAATATACATCTCCAATGGTTAATTATACAAGGGTGTCTAAAACAATTTTTTTAGACACGGGTCTAATATTAGACACGGGTCTTGCCAAGAAATATTGATTTTGTTAAGACACGAACATCTCCAATGGTTAATTATACAAGGGTGTCTAAAACAATTTTTTTAGACACGGGTCTAATATTAGACACGGGTCTTGCCAAGAAATGTTGATTTTGTTAAGACACGGGTCTAGTATTAGACCCGGGTCTAATTTTAAGATCTAACTTTTTGATTAAATTTGATTATTTTTTTTCTTAAGACCCTCTAAATATATGCATTGGACCCGGGTCTAATTTTAAGATACAACTTTTTGATTAAATTTGATTATTTTTTTCTTAAGACCCACCATTAAGACCCTCTAAATATATGCATTGGAGATGGTCAGGCTATAAGCCCAAGATTGTTAATTAATTGAAATAAAGCCCATGACAAAAAAAAAACCATTTTCAGAGAAAACATTATCTCTTTCCATCGTGTTTTATTCTGTCCACTCACTCTCAGACTATGTATTTTATCTTATGTATCTGTCACGTATGATCAACTTATTGCTATTATATTTTATGTGAGATCTAAATTTTAAAATTGTAATCAACTTTCGGATCGGATCCGGATATCCGAAAACCGGATAGCCGGCAGATACAGATACGGATAGTAAAACTGCATATCCGGCAGATACGGATACGGATATAGATACCTTCAAAAAACAGAGTATTCGTATCCGTCCCAGGCCTACTAAATGGTAGGTCTGGGCACGGGGCGGGTACCCGCTTATTTTGGCCGACTTGCTACTTGACCCGTCCCGTACGGGTAATGAAAATATTGACCCGTACTTGGACCCGCAAAAACGGGTACCCGCTGATTCAAGGTACCCGCCCAGATTTTTGATACTTGCGGGTACCTTGACCCGTACCCGTACTTGCAAGTACGGGTCCCCGCTCAACAAGTAATTACATTACTTGCCTTGTTTTTTCCATTACTTGCCTTGTTTTCCATTACTTGCCTTGTTTTTTCCATTACTTGCCTTGTTTTTTCCATTACTTGCCTTGCTTTTTCCATTACTTGTCTTGTTTTCCATTACTTGCTTTGTTTTTTCCATTACTTGTCTTGTCTTGGGTACAAGTAGCAAACCGGGTAACGGGGAACAAGCCGGGTAACGGGAACAAGCCGGGTAACGGGACAAGTAGTCAAAAAAAATTTTCGTCTTGGACTTGTCCCGTTACTTGCAAGTAGTTGGTTAACTCGCCTTGATACTTGGTTTGGACGAGTCGGATACCCGGTTTTACAGGCCGAGTACGAGACGGGTCGAGCAGGTCGGGCGGGTAACGAGTACTGATGCCCATGACTACTAAATGGTACCTATCATTATGAATTTACATAATGGTAAATTTTTCGAAACCAATCAAATACCTTAGGTATTGGGTAATAAAATCGACAATAAAAATAAAATCAACAATCAACTCCACTACACAAATTGATAAACGTCTACAAAACCATAAAATTGTTAGACAAGCACCAATCATCAACTAAGAGAGTTAAGACTTGGAGGGGCCACTAGACCAACTACACATCTCTTAAGCGAAGAGAACCCACGCATGTATGAATTGAATGAAATAGTGAAGGGCCAGAGTGAGCCGACCACATTTACAACTCTTTAAATATTTCTATGATATTACGACAAAAAAAAATAAGTTAAATAAATTTAAAAAAATCATGCTAACTAGTTATACCTTTTCACGAAACAAACATATTTTCTATATATTAAAAAAGTATCATGCCTAACTATACCTTTTCCACGAAAATGAAACAAAAGTGACTCCGAGTGAAAGAAGATACTTTTCAACAATAGGTTGTGTTCTTCTTATCTGTATAATATATTATAATTAAGTCTAATATAGAATAGTTTCTAGAAAAAATAGGGTAGAAAAGTTTAGCTTTGATAGGCCATATTTTTATATATTAATGAAGTGAGCTGATTAGTTATATAGCTAGAGATTTATATTGCACATATTTTGACTTATTTTAATTTTTATTTACAAAGTTAACACTTTTTTTTGTACTTTTAACGTGTAAATGACAAAAATACTCCTCTCTATGTATACCCGTGTACTGTCCATATGTGTATATGTCGTACTGTACATAGGTAAAATTAGCATAAATAGTGAAATAAGTGTTATTTTTTTAAATAAGTTCAAAAAATACTAAATTTTTTTTAGAAACTTCAAATAAGTGACTTTACATGTAAAACGTAACCGATATAATTTATATAAGTTGACCCAATATTTTAGATATATGTAAAATATCCAAAATTCAGTTATATTATGTCAGAACAAATTTCAATTAGGAATAGTTTATCATAAACTTTATTTCTGGTATACAACTAGTAGTATTCAAAATATATTGAAGTAAATGTAATCACTATCTTATTGCTAAATAAAGAAAGAGTTGGATTTCGAATTCGAGAATGATATGCAATCCAACTGTAGATTCCGTTCTCATCGAGGGAAAGAATAACGTCATCACCACGTCATTCAAACTACGTCACGAAGCTCCCCTAAGCAAATGAAAAGGGTGGATAAGTTCATCCCCCTCTCTGTCTCTTTCCATCTCTCTCTCTTCCTTCTCCTTTCCTCACATCTTCCTCTCTCTCTCTCTCTCCCCAACAAAAAAAAAAAAAAAATCTCATCATTACAAGTTCTCCTCTCCATTATATTTACACACACACTTCTCTTCCCTTTAATCATATAACCCAAACCAAGAGAAAGAAAAAAAAACTTACCAAAATGGATATTGCTAGTGATAACAAAGCAATTAAGCTAAAAGTTATGGACCAACTCGTTCAAGGCCACGAGTTGGCCACTAAGCTTCAGCAACTCCTCTCACAACCCGGGTCGGGTCTGGGTCCAGCCAAGGATCTCGTGGCTAAAATCTTGGGGTCTTTCAATGACACAATCTCTGCTTTTGATTCTTTCGAACCCATCTCCTCCTCCTCTCTCTTCACCCCCGTCGAAGGCTCTCAAAATGCTTCCTGCGACAACGACGGAAAGCTTGAGGATTCCGGCGATAGTCGGAAAAGATTGGGACCCGTTAAGGGTAAAAGAGGATGCTACAAGAGAAAGTAAGTTTCACCTTATCTCGCTTACTTTTTTTTGTTTCTACTAAAATTCCACTCACGCAAGAGTTTGAATCCGAGTAAATGATGGGTTTGTGGGTCTTAAAAACCACTAGGTTATAAACTCATGTCTCTTTCTACTTATTTACCATGGTGATAGAGAAATTTATATAAACCTTTGTGATTATATTTGTTTATGTTGATCATACCATAAATCAACCGATTTGGATTCATACCAATAAACAAGGCAATCATTTAGGATATAGCTAGTGTTGTGGTTGGTCCACAAACAAACAAAACAATTAGCTTTGGTTGCAAGAATCATAATTACATAAGAATCCAAATGTTTAAATTATTGATCTACACTATTGTGAGCAGGAAGAGATCGGAGACGTGGACTGTAGAGTCGACCGTACTTGAGGATGCATTTTCTTGGAGGAAATATGGACAAAAGGAGATTCTTAATGCCAAATTCCCAAGGTCAGTTTTATCCCTATATTCATCCACATCTATTATCTATGTATTGTGTGTGTATATATGTATAAAATATTCATTTGTGACATGTTGCTGGGTATTATTATACATGGACCGCATTTATATCTACCATCAATGTGGCCTGGATTTAATTGGTTGTGTGGAATATAAAATTTGGCCTAAATTTTTCTTTTTTCATTAATGTTTTGCAGAAGTTACTTTAGGTGCACACACAAATACACTCAAGGGTGCAAGGCAACAAAACAAGTCCAGAAGCTAGAGCTCGAACCCAGGATGTTCAACATCACATACATTGGAAACCACACGTGTACGACCAACGAAGTAACACCCAAGATCAAGCCTTGTGATCATCATGATGAGATCATCATTGACGACTCGGAAGAGCTCAAGGGTCCTAGTTTGACGACTTCGATGAAGGAAGAGGAAGAGAGTAATCATGGTTCGTCCACGGAGAGTGACTTGCAATTGGTGTGGCAAGAAATATTAGTGTTTGAAGAGGAACATCATCATCGTCATCATGAGGAGGCTATTTATGGTTGTGGTGAAACTAGTGCATCTATCAATGGTTTGGATTCTACGGATCTTTGGAGTTGGCAGCGATTTCCGGTTCAGCCACAATGAGCAGCTCTCTTACTTCGACCCATGTCCATCAAATCTAGCTTGGTTTTACATTAGTATAGAATGAAACATCTATATTAATTTTGTCATCTTTTCTAGATAATTAATCAACAGGCTTCTATATTATATTTTTGTTTTTGTTTTTGCCATCTTCTCAAACGAGTGTTGGATTAAACATCTATCAATATAGTAGAATATTGTAATAATACTCTGTTGGATTAAACATCTATCATCTTATATTCTCATCTCTGTAATTTCTCTACCCCAATAATCCTTTTCTTTGAAGTACGGTATCCTTTTATTCGTCTAATCCAGAAAAATCCGAGTCTACTGACTAAATACCATTCTACCAATGTTCCCCTCTAATTAATTAGTGAATTTATCAAGGAAAAGTATTTGATCGTTATGATGAGTACATACATATAATCATAGAGCTCTACATATATATTTATATTTAGCTAGATGCCCTAGAGACTTAATTTATACATACCAAATAGGAGTTAATTAGGATGTTTGATTGCTTGAGAGGGCCAGGAAACAGGAAAAATGCATATAGAAAGTGGCCATTGCCTTCTTCTTTTTTGGATTTTGCCGCTGTTTAGAAAGCGGATTAATTAAACTTCTCAAGCAGCAACTATATGTATATGTACAAAGTACAACTCGACGAATGGGTCCTTTTCTAATTTTTTGCCATTTCTTTGTATTATCGGATAGGGAAATATATAAAAGGGGAAAATACAATAAACTGTGTCCCTATAAAATTAGGGATAAGTGTCGTGTTCTGGTTACAGACAAAAAATGATGGACAAAGGGACAAAAAAACAGATGAGACATGAAACAAACGACACAGAAAGCAATGAAACACTCTACTTTGGTTTTGATTCATTGGTTTGCAACACAACAAAAGAAAAACCCCAACAAGTTCATCGCATTCTCAACCTTATGATTTTTTATATCTACGACAAATTTAAAGTAAATAGTACAGTATATTTATTTTTTGAGGAATTGTTAGGAGAAAACAAAAAAAAAAAACCAAAAACAACACATTTGTATATGTTAGGCGGAATTATAATGGGGTTTTATGATGATTGATGAAACTTTGTTTCTGTCTAGTTTCTTGAAACTCTTTCACATGTTGATCATTATATTTTGAATAGTTTCAAACTGAAAATTTATTTGAAAATTGAAACCTGAAATTAGTAGGCAGTGAGTTCAAATTAATACTTTCACTAAGTATATAGAAATTGCTTGATTTTTTTTACTGGGAAATAGAAAATGCATATTCTTCATATCAAATAATTATGTACGTACACATATCTTTTATCAATAAAAAAAATGTCACCAATTTATCGTTAAAAATTTCTATATGTATGGTTTCGTATTTCATCATGTCTGTAAACATAATTACACAAAGAACATTTGGACCATTATTCTCTGATAGACTAATAGTTTCGAACCTCTAATCTTAGAAACCTTAACTAGTTATGGTATTCAAGTAACATGAATTACATAATAATACTGTTTATAAAATAAACAAAAAGTATCACATAATAATGGAGTCACCCGACTAAAACGGTTGCGCAGATTTCTAACTAGGCCTAATTTTAGAGAACCGAAAATTAGTTTTTAAATGCTATTTCGGCCCAGTGTATCTAAAAACCGCTAGCTCATAGGCCCATTAATTCTTAATGACCAAGATTCCTTTTCTATAGATTTTTAAATTTTCTGATTCAAGTTGTACCAACAATTATAAATTATTTTTGGAAAATAAAAAATATATATGTAGCATGTACTTACAGATAATATATGGTAATAAGCACGCACATAGAAAAAAATAATATATATACTAGATTAGGACCCACGTATACACGGCTTTATACCTTAATCTTTTATAACCATTGAACAAAAAACTATAAACAAAAAAATGAAAAACAAAATTAGATCTCCTGTGAAAATAAATAATATAATTAGGTTGAGACCGCCAATGCGAAACCACCAATAGAGAAACCTAACAATTATTTATTCATTTTAATTCTCCTATTTTTTATTATAGTATTTAGTTTTTAATTAAATTTTGTCAAATATTTTCAAACATTTAATTTTTCATATTCTTATTCAAATGATATTTATTTTTATTATTTAAACATTCATATATTTATTTTTCCATATAGAACCATAATGATTTTTATTATTATTTTTTAATTAACTTTACCTTCTAAGATAAATATGAAATTTCTATTTTTTTTTTTGTTTAGTAACTTTACCTTTTAAAATTATGAATCGATTATTAAATTTGTTTTTAGGATAAATTTACATTTTTTATTTTTCTTTTTAGTATAGTAAGTTACCTTTTAGGATTGAATTTTTAGGATTAGTATAGTAAGTTATTTACGATTAGTAATTTTATTTTTTAGGATTAGAAATCAATTATGAATTTTATTTTTATTGTTAATATTATGTGTCAAAATCTAATTAAAAGTTACCTTTTTAAGATTGAAATTTGTTTACATATGTCAAAATCTGATCGATTGACTTGATATGTGTCACGATCATGTTGATTAGCAACTTTGAAACATTCAACTTTATATATGGCAGTAAGAGACTAACCCAAAAACATTAGTTAACGCGAAGAGATCAGCAACTTTGGTGGTTAAATATGGTAATAAGCACGCACATAGAAAAAAAAAAGGATGACACATATATTTCACCAGACTAATCCATGGGGGAAAGGCAACCCACGGATCCCGGGTTTTCAAATGGACCGTAAGCAATTGGCCCATATCCGTGTGAGTGTCCAAGAAAAATGTGTGACTTAATTTCGCGCAACAGGTGGATCGAATCCGAAATGTGATAGCACCCCGACCCATCCCCAACCACCCGACCACAAAGCCTCAGACGAGACCAAACGATGTTTCACAAAGGAATTGGTTTATAATGCCTTTTTACCCCCCCAAAAAATGTAAACGTACGTAGATTGATCTCGTTTCATGTTGTCAAATATTTTGTACTAAAATAAAATAGTGGAGAAGTTTAATAAATTAAAAAAAAAAAATTAATAAACAACAACACATGTATTCAACCTGAATATGACTTGATCATATTACCCAATAGAGGAGAATTTTAGTAGGGTATATAACTACACAAATCAGCAAAAGGTAGACCGAAACTGGATAAATATGACACTTATGACATCTCTAACCCTATTCTATTTTCTACTCTAAACTCTATTTTAGAGCAAAATCTTCTCCAATCATATTCTATTTTTAACTCTAAAATAGAGTAATTTTATTTTTTACTCTATATTTGGAGTAGCTATATTTCTTACTCTATTTTAGAGTTGAACTTTTATATTTATCAAATGGTCTTTTTAATTTTAAATCATTATATTTATGACTAACTTTTTATTTTGATTAACTTTTTTAGCAATTTTGATTTAACAAGTAATAAAATTAAAGATAAACAACATAGCAAATACTGAAATTAAAGATAATCAACATAAAATAAATTTAAACAACAAAGACTAGTGATTTAGAGAAATCAAAGACAAAGAAGCTCATTTCTCACTTCAAAATGTGTTAATTGATCATTTATGGGAAAATACACTAATGGTGATATTTAACCAAAATATACTATGTTTTGTTATTTATATATGATGTAATGTAATTTTCTTTATATAATAACTGTTTAATTTAAATAATATCATAATTTATGGAAGTTTTGCAAAGAATAAAATAAGTGGGGTTAAATTGTAAATATTTATACATAAAAAATATTGGTAATAAAATAGAATATATTTAAAATATTTATTTTTAGAATTAAAAATAGAGGAATATATTGGAGAGAAACCCATCTCTATTTTAGAGTTACTCTATTTTAGAGTCAAAAATAGAGAAATACTTTGAAGATGGTCTTAATCGCGTGGAGGCAGTTGAAGAGATGAAGAAAAAGCAGACCAGAAAATTGATTATAGAGATTAGCCCTGGGCAAAAAAACCGGAACCGAAGAACCGAACCGGAACCGACCAAAAATTTCGGTTCGGTTCCGGTTCCGGTTCCAGCCAAAATACCCATTGGATCCTGAGTTTGGGAACCATGGATATCGGTTCTTACCCGGAACCGAAATGAGGAACCGAATACCCGGAACAAAAAACGGTTTCGAGTATTTTATTGACATTTCGGGTAATTTATTGACATTTCGGGTTCTGGTTTCGGGTATTTTTTGTTATTTTGGATATTATTTCACATTTTCGGTATAAAATTGCTATTTCGAGTACCCAAATACCCGGAACCGTTAAGAACAAAAAAAAATCAGGTATTTTACGGTTACCCGGAACCGAACCGGAACCGAACCGGAACCGAACCGGAACCGAACCGAAAATATAAAAGTAACCATTGGATCCTAAACCTTAGGAACCGAAAGAACCGGAACCGATCGGTTCCTACCCGGAACCGAACCGAATACCCGTTTGCCCAGGGCTAATAGAGATATTGAGGAAAGAAAAAGAAAAAGAAAAAGTCTAATGTATAATATTCTATTTGATACAAGCCTGGAATTCCACAAGTACATGCATGTACGGACGTGTGAGAAATTAAACCTAAATTCAATAGAGAGGAGTTTTGTTCCGTGTAGGATTGTTTCTACTGCAGTGGTGGATATAGAGATTATATTCAGTAGGGGCAAAACTAATATTTTACTATGGGTTGTGTTTCTACTGCAGTGACGGATCTAGAGATTATATTTAGTAGGGGCAAAACCAATATTTTACTTTGTGCTGTGAGGGCAAAATTTTAAAATAATAGAAATTTTCTTAGAAATTTTATAAAATTCAAAATTTGAGTGGGCTGCCACCTCTTTGGCTCACCTAGATCTGCCACTGGTTTCTAGGCAAAATAAGCAAAACGAGACCAAATTAGAATAAATTCGACTCATAATTTCGTAAGCAACAGATTGAAAACGACATGAAGAAACTTGACGTATATGCTATACATTCCCTTTAAAACCTATTGGCTTATTCTATTAGGTTCACATTATACTGAATTTCTAAAAGTGGGTGAGGTACAAACGCGTATCTGAGAAACTATGCATATATTGGATATTGGATGTATACTCATGTCCGTCTCTATTTATATATGAGCTTTAGGCAAAAAAAAAAAAAAAATTGAGACCTTTATCAAATAAATTTTGTTTTTTTAGTTTTTTGGGCCTTTTCTTCTTAATTTTTTTTTTAAAAAAGTTTGGACTCATGTCAAATGCTCATGTTGCCATGGGTCTGAGCCGGGCATGTGTATACTAGGGTACATATATTATTATAGTTAGTATTATTTTTTTTGGGTAAAATATTATTATAGTTATTCTTATTTTGTTTTATTTAAATTACACACATTTTTGGGGAGGTGATACTTTAGTTCTTATATAAAGACACGAAACGAAGCAAGATGAAACATTCACAAAGAAAAATAATACTTTTGTAATTTTTTTTTTTTTTTTTTTTTTTTTTTTNTTTATAATGATATTAATATTCATAGCAAACAAAAAAAAAAGCAAACAAAAAGCAAAAAAAGCAAAAAAAAAAAGCAAAAACAAAACAAAAACAAAAAACAAGAACCATAAAACTTAAAACAAAGAAAGAAACATGTCTTCCTCAGCAATCAACGTAAGATTTAGATTAGTACTCTTGATATGTAATATTTAATGATCCATGCATTTCATTAATTAAATGTAGTTAGTGATTATACTCGTCTAATGCGCATGCAGGTCGCCTTGAACGGTCGTTCCAATGAAGCAAATGAATTCAACGCAATGATCCGAGAATGTGGATTGAGATTTGGATTTGAGAAAATCCAAAAGATTAATAAAATGAAGCAAAATCGGATAAGCGACGTAGTTTCCAAAAACTATCTACCGATGGAGCTAGAGGCATTGAAGCAGAACGCGATGAGAAATGTCATAAAAACTCTCCAAAACATGGAGGGAGGATGACAGTACGAAGTTGAGAGTTATTCATGATGGGGACAAATCGGTGAAACTTGAATCTTTGGTAAGATTTAAAAGTTAGAAGCAAAAAAATAATTGAGTTTCTGCACAAATTTTGAAGATGAGATTTTGATCAATATTTATATTTTTTAAGAATCATCTAAACCAATAAATCCATTAAAAAAAATAGCATTCCAAAAAATTATAAACTCAATGGTTCCAAACACATGTTTGATGAGATTTTATTCATGATGCAACTTTGATTCCATTATCTCTCAAATTAATCTTACGGCGCATAAAACCGGATATGGTCGTTGGAATTGCGTAATTTTGAGAACTCGTATCACTTCGCATCTTCATCTCCTATGAGTTCGTCTCTCGATGTTGTAAGTTTGGATCTGAAAACACAAATTCTCAACTCGATTGTGTTTGCTAGTTATGTCATCGCTAATTGCTTTTATGGAGTAGGCCAGCATGTTAGAAATCTTCGAAAATTTCTTGTTTCTGACTAATTAGCACATGCGGTAACAAGTATTTCAAATGCAGTTGGAGATATGACTAACTTGCGAATACATATTTGGTTAGGGTTTTTGGAGATGAATCTCAAGTTTTTGGAAACAGCGTAACTTGATTTTCTGGTTTTGATTTTGCATTCTAATTTTCATACATATAAACATAGTGTTACACTGACTTTTCATTCTATTTTTTCTACTTTTCCTGTGTGAAATAGCACTCAATTTGCATTACATCTCTATATGAAATAACAAAATGATAGTTGGAATCTTATAAGATTGTTTATTTGCTTCAATCGTGTTTATATGGTGGTGAGCTAATGTTCCAATGCATAATATAAGACTCAGAACTGGTAGACTATTCAGTATCGATTTCTGAGGTTTAACACCATGTCATTTGAATAAAATGACCGACTGTTCGCCCTAAAAAATTCTCTCTCAGGCACGAGAACCAAGGCGCCTCCATCAATTTTTCATCGATCTCCTTGCAAGCTTCTTTTCCTCCTGTCGGTGGTTCCCGTCGCTGCTCTAGCTCCTTCTTCAAGCTCTTCGTCGCCGCCTCCTCAGTGACCGGCGCTCCTCGCCGTCGCCGGGGGAGGCTTCATCGCTGCTAATTCGTCGTCTATGTCACTGTTTCTTCTTCCATGGCCGCTAGCTTCGTTGTTTATTCAAAGGTTTTGTTGGTGATTTGGAGTTGTGGTGCCGCGCCGGTGTCTTTTCCCTGCTGGGGTCGAGAGCCCGTGGTCCTGGATGCGTTGCTGGTATTGCCTCTGGTCCTGCTCAGCTCGGGGAAAGCTGGTCGGGGCTTTGACGATGCTGCTTCTCCTCATCTCTTCCATGGAGTTTGAGACTCTGATTTTGAAAGTCAGTTGGTCGGTTCCGGCAAATCAACTTGAGCCTCTCGTTTATCGTCGCGTTCTGTTTTCTCCGGCGCCTGCACCTCTTGCTCCATCGACGGCGTCTCGTTTCTCAGCCTTTTCGCCGTCGTATCCATCTCGCCTTCAGCGTTTCTTGGCAAGTCAGTCGGTTAGGATGTTCGATTGTGGTGTTCATCGGTACTTGGCAAGATTCTCAAGCCCTCTCTCAGTTAGATGCGTGAGGACGGCATCTCCCGTAGAGATCGGTTTGGTTCTTCCATGCTCATGTGAATCGTTGTTGTTACTTCCCCTCGCTGACTTTGCTCCTCGGGTATACTCATGCACTGTTTCCTCGTACTCTCTCGTCTTGTCCGACGATGAGAGAAAGCTTCTCTGGTCTGAAGATGTGAGCTTTTCTTCCGCCGGATACGGTATTCGCGCTGGAGTTTTTAGGATGTGCCCTTCCGGCGTTTCTCCGGTTAAAGAAACTTTAGGCTTTCTCATCCGAGCCAATGTATTCCTCGTGGAGAAACCGATTTCTCTATACTTCGGCGCTGTGTTCTTCAAACCTCCGACTACCAGCTCGCTCAGCGGCCGCTGCCCCTTTCAAACCTTCGATTCAGCCATCGTAAAAAGCTGGTTCCTTCACCCGTCTCCGCCGTTCCTCCACTCATTCGATTAAGCCATCGTAAAAAGCTTCCGCCTCCTCCGCCAACTTCCCTCTCTTTGAGAGATACTTCCCTCTGTGCCTTGTGCCGAGAAACCCTATGAACGTCTTTACCGAGTTGTCTTCTTACGTAACGGTCTTCACGGGGTCTGAAGAGACATACGATTTCGTTTCTACGAATATCAGAGGTAGAGGTTCGCCCTTAAAGTCATTTGAGCATCCTCTTGTGACGAGTTTCAAACTCTTCGGCTTTGCCGTGAAGTTATTGACGCATTTGAGCCTTGTCTCAAATCCGATGTCCATCTTTCATGATGGCGATCTATCTGCTTCTCGTTATTTTGTTTTGAATTTGTGTGATAATGATCTAAGAGGATGCTTAATTCCCTCTATTTATTTGTCTGAAGTTTAATCTAATGAAGAAAGTGTTGAACAAAAAAAAAAAAAAACACCATGTCATTTATAACTTCACATAAATTCGAGATGATGTCTTTTTGGTCTTGATCATTTATAACTTTGCATCATGGTTTCCCCTGAGTTCGTCATCTCTCAGTTGGTATTGATTTGGATTTGAAAATACCAAATCTCGTTTGTGATGATTTTTCTGTCACATGACTTTTCTTCTCCAATTTCTCTGAGGAATAAGATCACTAACTCAATACTGTAGAAATTTTTGTAGCATTTCAGACTAAATTTTCGTGCATGCTCCAAACAAAAAGACTTTGTTGGTTTGTGAAAATTGTAGTAGTGTGCAACTGGTTGTATATCAACATGAAGAAGATTGGAAGTGGGCTAAAAATTATGGCATCGCCTTTTCCTCTTCTAGATGAGGTTAGTTGTATAAGTATATCAAGTTACAAATATATTGTCTTAGTTTTTGTTTGCCAATGCTCATTTCTCATATATAATTTGGATAAGTTATTACAAAACAAACGGTTGAAAAAGTATAACCATTCGGTCAATGATAATTTATGTTCTACACATCAAATGGACTCGAGAAATTTGGTCCTTCAGATTATAATCTTCCTCTTTCAAGTTGTGAGTAAAATTATTCACACTTTCACTCTCACCATACACAGATACTCTTTATGTGTGCTGATGTTTTTGAGTAATATGGCTTGTTATGCAGATGTACCCGAGGATTCTTTCATTGCAAGGGCTCATACACTAATGTCAATGAAACCTCTTTCTTGCCTTTGGTCCAGTGGTTTTGATGGTTTTACCTCCTGAGATCAACTGAGTTTTGCTTTGCATATGCATACCTTAATCTACAAAGGCTGAATCTTGATATACCTTTAAGCATAAAACATGTTCAAGGTAAAAATGTTGTAGAGATTGATTCGGTTTGGTTTCAATCTGGTTTGAATTTAAAATTTACATATAGTACTGTCAATTTGTTAATTATCAGGACTGTAAGACCATCAGCATTTGAGACATATGTCTCCCCCAAAAGTTGTCCACGTATCGCGACATGATTCGTCGCGACATAGAAAAATTAATTTAAAAAAAAAAAAAAAAAAAAAGCGGAAGACCATTGGGGATGCTCTAAGCGTCTAGAATAATTAAATTCTTCCATCACGAGGCAAAATCATCACCTCCGCCTACTACTTGATCTATTAAGTAATCTTCTATTTTTGTGTTCAAAAGATATTCAAAAGAATAATATTTTTATATATTTCTAACATTTTGTCCTTTTTCTTCAACTTTTAGGCTAAATTTCAAAGAAATTCATCGAGGAAGAGAACTATAATCACCATTGTGAATGGTGAGTCCCCATGTGCTATCAGAAGCATACGCAAGTAATCTGGGTTGGACAAGATTCCATACCCGGTTAGTTTTCAATTATCACAATTATGTATATGATTTAAGTTTCTTTAAGTAATCTGAAAACTTTAAATCTCTATAATAGGTTTAGATCGTGGATTAGATCATTTGTGAGTAAACAAATAATCTAAGATTTTAAAGCGGATTGAATCTTGAATAAGTGGGAGATGAGAAATGATTTACGGTAGATGATTTTTTTGTTCTTGTTGTCAAAATAATTAGAAATTGATTCACTAACTGATGTGAAAACAAATTGAACATGACTATTTCTAACAATCATCAAATAATGACATAATTTCATGCCCGATTAGTTTTCATAATTATGTAAATGATTCAAATTTCTTTAAGGTGGGGGTATTGGATGATTGAATTTAAGAGAATGCAAATGAATTCAAAATCAATTGATTTTGAGTAATTTAAAAGTTTTTTGTTGGAATTTTAATGAATTCTATCAAAATGACAGTAAAAATGTTCGGAATTGACTCTTTACAATTTTTTTATTGAAATTCTATTAAATTCCTATCAAATGACACTATCATCAATACTGCAGTAAAATTGAATAACACTAACATTTAATAGAATTAATCAATCCAAAAATTGAATAACACTAGAATTTAAAGTAATATAAAAGAATGATTACAAATATCTAATCCAATAACACATGAATTTAAAAGAATTCATGAAATACATCATTGAATAACACTAGAATTTTATAGAAAGTCTAATTCCTTATAATTCAATTAAATTCTTTAATTGAATACCACAATCCAACAACTTAAAATCTCTAATAGGTTTAGATCGTGGATGAGACAATTTGTGAGTACACAAACAATCTAAGATTTCAAAACGAAATGAATCGTGAATAAGATGATTTTCGGTAGAGGATTTTGTTGTTGTTGTTGTTGAATTAATTAGAAATGTATTCACTTACTAATGTGAAAACAAATTGAACATGACTATCTCTAACAATCATCAAATAATGACAGGATTTCATGCCCGGTTAGTTTTCACAATTATGTAAATGATTCAAGTTTCTTTGAGTAATCAGACAACTTAAAATCTCTATTAGGTTTAGATCGTGGATGAGATAATTTGTGAGTAAACAAACAATCTAAGATTTCAAAGCGGATTGAATCGTGAATAAGTGGGATATGAGAAATGATTTACGGTAGATGATTTTTTTGTTCTTGTTATCAAAATAATTAGAAATTGATTCACTAACTGATGTGAAAACAAATTGAACATGACTATCTCTAACAATCATCAAATAATGACATAATTTCATGCCCGATTAGTTTTCATAAGTATGTAAATGATTCAAATTTCTTTAAGTAATCCATCAATTTAAAATCTCTAATAGGTTTAGATCGTGGATGAGACAATTTGTGAGTACACAAACAATCTAAGATTTTAAACGGATTGAATCGTGAATAAATGGGAGATGAGAAATGATTTTCGGTAGAGGATTTTGTTGTTATTGCTGTCGAATTAATTAGAAATGTATTCAATTACTGATGTGAAAACAAATTGAACATGACTATCTCTAACAATCATCAAATAATGACAGGATTCCATGTCCGGTTAGTTTTCACAATTATGTAAATGATTCAAATTTCTTTAAGTAATACGACAACTTAAAATCTCTAATAGGTTTAGATCGTGGATGAGATAATTTGTGAGTAAACAAACAATATAAGATTTCAAAGCGGATTGAATCGTGAATAAGTGGGAGATGAGAAATGATTTTCGTTAGATTTTTGGGGTTAAATTGTCTTATTGATGTGAATACAAATTGAATATGACTATTTTTAACAATCATCAAACGATGACATGATCCCAAGCTCGGTTAACTTTTACAATTATGTTTTCTTTGATAAAATCGGACAACCTAAAATGTGTAATAGGATTGGTCATGGACAAGCTAGAAACAAGAAGAAATTTTGAAATTTGGTAAAAATAGACTATGGAATATTTAGTTATCATAGTTTATTTTATAAGGTGAATTTGATTATTCATGGCTTTATTTGATTATTTTGTAACCACTTAAGTATATATTTTGATTTCGGTGAGAAATTAACTTTATTGAGGGAACTTTTAAAAGTTTTGAAAAAGAAAATTAACCTTTAACTTTGTAGTCGTCTAGCACTGAAACAACCATAGAAGCATCTACAAAGACATCAACTGCAAGATCAAAATTGAAACTTGTTAATGATTAGTGTTATTAATACTTAATGTTCTAACTCGACCAAGACATATCACACTACCTTGACCGTCTTTCGTTGTATAAACTCTGTCAAAAAAATAACCTTTCATCATGTTCTTTTGCTTCGTTTGCTCTTTGTTGTAGATGTGTTTGAGATTCCTCACACTGTGAATATGTTTCTATAGATGAGTTAAATATAGTATCATTAGTTTATGGAATTGCCTCTTTAGATCCCAACTTCAGAACCAAAAGAGTAGAGGGTAATGAATAAGAGGGTTCTGACCTCAACATCAACAACAAAGACATTTCCTTTACATAAAACTTTCATATCTTTCGCGAATAAAGTAAATGATTTCCAAATTACGTTCGCGTAAATTGACCTGCCAAAGTTAAAGTAAAAGATTTGAGAACTATACAATCATATGGAAGGAAATTAAGATAATGAAATCAGCTCACTTGTAAGTTTCAATGGAGACCTCAAATGATCATGCTCAATCTCATTACCAGCTTGAAGATGATTGTTGTTTTTCGTTGTCTTTGTGCCTGCAAAAGGCAAAGTCACAACTATATAATCAGAGCACATTGACATAGAAGAGAGATGAAAAAGATTACCTACTGATGAAGCCATTACTTCAATTGATTTAACCGTCTTTATCGAATCAGTAGAAGGAAACCCTGTTTTCAATTTTCTTAGATCAATATCTTTTAACAGTTCATATAGAAGATAAAATTTGTTCTTAACCTTTTAACTGCAAAGGTTTCGTCAAGAAACCACGAACAGCAAATGGAGCCACTAAAACTGCTTCTCCCCAAAATCAACAAGAATGAATCAAAGAATGCGGTATCATAGTCCCAACAATATTAATTTATAGACATAGTCCAGAGCAACACCACTTGGTATACACATGTAAAACACACCAAGCCACACAGCTTTCTAAAGGAAACAGTTAACAGAAAGAAGATATGAAATTAATAGAAATGGTGCATTTGACTCCATAATAGAAGTGGTGCATTTGACTCCATGAAAAAAACAGAAACCTGTTTGTGAGGAGCATTAAATGGAGCTGCAAGACTAATGAAAGAAGCTTCACCGACACCAACGAACCTAGGAGTAATCAAATGGTGTACCAAAAATCAAAATTTGGACCAAGCAAAGTCAATCATATCTTGTACCAATAACAAAACCAACTTACATACGACATAAGACGATAAACCAAAAGGCAAAGGAACTGCCACAACCAAGAACTGCAATAGTATTCTAAATGGATTGAAGCTGCACTAAAAATAATAAACCACTTGAATAAGCTTATTTTGAAAAAGGAGAAAAAAAAACAATAATGAAATTCCTTTGGGTACAAGAATCACGATCTAACTAGAGATTGTAAAATTGTAATCGGAAGTCAGAAAATCCAACCTGTGCGATTAGCTCTTATGAAATTCGGATCACACACTTCCATCTCTAAATTATATATTCGGATCACGACACACACACATATATATATAAGTATAAAAACTAAGATATGTTTAAAACAAATATGTCTAACTGACAAAGTAATTATTATTATTTTTGATAAAATATTATTCACAAACGGAAGAAGATTATAAAGTATCAGAATGTAAAATCTGAATGACTCAATAAAAACAATAAAGAAAACCCTCTGATTGAATTATAACGGATTTTATTGGATTTTATAATATCGGGTTTTATAGCTATAACACGACCGAATTATTGTCTGGATCCAGGTTTTAGAGGTATAACTAGACCGACTGGTCTGACCATGATATGAAAATATTGCATTAATTTTTTAATAAGAAAATTCCGCGCGTCGGCGCGGATGAAAATCTAGTTAGCTGTTTATTATAGTCGGTGTTTTCAAGAACCTCCTGTTTTCACAATCTTGGTGAGTATTTTCTTACCAGTTACTTATAATTTAAGGCAGTCTTATGATCAAATGGAGTATATTTTCTTCCTTCATACTAATTTACATAGAGAGATCTTATTGGTTTTTATTCCTATCATTTCTTCACAAATCTTTAAGGAACAGGAAGTGTAATGACTTCTGAGATAAGCAAGAGGATCCTAGTCATTGTTTTGAAACAAAATCTTTATTTTTTTTCTTATATTAAAAAACAACAAAAATAATTCTATGAGCTTTCGAGTCTAAACAGATCTTCAGATTCTGCAGTTTAAGAGATGACACTTGAGTTCCTCTACATCCGATAGTTTCAAGGGCTTCTGCATAAACATCTGCGCTCCGCTCGCTAAACATCTGCGAATATCAATCATCAAGAAAATAACAGAATCTTAATTCAACTCGGAGAAAACAAAAAAACAAAATACAGAACAAGCAAATGTTTCTCATCACGAGGAACAATAATATTACTTGTTGATGCGAGTGGGAATATTCTCTGAAGACAATATCACAACAGGTACTTCCTTTAGATTCGACGATTCATGCTGTCAATAACCAATACAAACCCCAAAAAAAATCTTAGTCTCTGAATCTTCACAAGAAGACTCTTGTTTCATAAGAAATTTGTTAAACACCTTTACTATCTTGAGCAGCTCAAAACCTGTCATTCCTGGCATACAGTAATCAGTGATGATAAGATTCACCTTCATAACCTGAAAAAAAAAAAACCAAAATTTCAAAAAAATCATTGGATTTACACAATTGGATCCTTTCTAAACCAATCAAAATGTTATTCTCTGAGGATTAAGCTTACATTGGTGGTAGTTAATGAATCAGTCTGTTGTGGATCTCCTAAGCCTAAGTACTCCAATGCTCTAAGCCCATTTTCTACTGTTGTCACTGCACACAAGAAAAAAGAAAAGTAAAATCAACTTTCACATCTCAGAGGCAATGTTACAATACCATATAGAAGAATCTTGGTTCTTGAAATATTATTAGGACAAAAAAATTGGAGATTCAAGGGATATAATTTACCTTTGCAAGAAGAGATCTTGAGGATTCTCTCCACGAGTTTACGGTCAATTAGATTGTCATCTACTGCTAAAACATGAAGCTCTTCCTCCATTGACGATTTACTTTTTGTGCAGTGAGGCTACTGAGAAAACAAAAACTGCACAAGAAGGAAGTAAAGAGATGAGTCAGACAACATTAATACTAACACCTTGTGGGCAAAACTGTTTCTAACTCTCAAACCTAAAGAAAAAAAGGAGACAAACGTACAGATGAAGAAGAAAGAGACAATTGACAAATCGATTAAAGACTTGAGTATGAATGTATGAAGAATATATAATATTGTAATTTTATATTTTCAATTTATATATGGATATATAGGATAATAATGTATCAAGAGCTGATTTGATATGATTTTATCTTGCTTATAATTTAAGAAACAAGTTGTGTTTTTGTTCTTGATATAATTGATTCTCTGGAAACTGGTAAGAAACTTGGTGTTTATGTCAGTGACAGTGCTTTGGGATCTTGTACGATGATCACGAAAATCTAAATATTAATTTTTATTTTCCATTTGTTTGGCTTTTCTAATCGTGTGAATAATGAAGATGCAAATTTTTATCAATTTTAAAAATTTTAAAATAGATCACATATCCGTATCAGAATCTCAGATACGAAGTCCCCACGATTCACTATATATTAAGATATATGTGATTTTTATTGTTTTTGAATTTTAAAATAAGGGATTGTTGGATGTATCATGTATATAATTATTTTGAATTTTAGTCGTCGTGAAAAGTGAAAACCTCAGATTTTTAATATAGGATCTTTGACCGATATGTTACTTGCATTGCCTTATATAGGAGCTGTGAGTTGCATTTCTAAGTCCATTCCTATAAAATTATTGAATCAGGGCGTTAAATTATCAAATTTCGTCATTTGACCTTAAGCATGAACTACCTATAGTTATGATTTTGTTTCTTTATAAATTATGAACTAGTTACGACTTTTATATCGAATATAGGTTTAATTACATCCTATAGCATAATATGTAGTCACACTTACCCACATTAAAATATTTTGGTAATATTTTCCTCTTTAGTTCTCTATACTTTATATATTAACTAAAACAATAAATAGACATTTGAAACCAAACTGATCATAACCAAAACACTTTTTTCACAAATATATTGGGGGCATGTGAATGGTTTCTACTTTTCTTTCACAGAGTTTTTTTGGGATTTGCTAAGCCCTGTATCATTTTCCAATGGGCCTGAATAATCAGATGAGCCCATAAGCCTATTTAATGGGAGAGTTGGACCCATCTTATCAAAACTATTTTACCAATCACCATGGATTGAAAAAGTCCAAATAATCAATAAATATAAGAGAAAAAAATTGGAAACTGCAGAACAAAATAATTTTTATATCTTTTAATGGCTGGTTCTAAATGTCAATCCCGTTATGACAGGTGAAGTTTCGAGTAAGAAAATAAATACTATAAAACGAAGAAAGAGTAAATAAATGAGACGTGAAAGTGAAGAAGAGACTGAAGAGTAAATGTGAATTCTCTACGTCCGACTCACACTGCCCAAAAAATTCCTTCAAAGCTCTTGCAACAGTGTGAAATTGACCCTAAACTTAATTTAAAAAATAGCCTCCTTGTTAAAAATGTAAATAGAAACAAATAGTAAATTCCAAAATCTCCATGAAGGGTTGTTTTCTCTCCATGGGGAAAAGAGTTCTTTTTCTTTTTTAAATTGAATATAAATAATTTTTACTGTCAAAAGGAATATAAAATTATAACATCGGCGTGGAGAGAGACCGAAGTCTGATAATTTTTTTTTTATCACTACTTTTGTTCTATTATTTGTTTTTTAAAATGTTTTATTTTGTGGCAATAAGTGTTTGACACTTAGTTATTTAACAGCATTTCTATCTGTAAAAGTTCACATAATGGATGATTCCTTGCACAAGCAGAAGATCCCAAATTAACATCTGTTGCTCCTCCAAGTCAACCAAAATCCTTAGGTTATGATCCAATTAAAAAAAACCCATCATTTTATTGAATTTCAAAACCCATAAATCCATGATTTAGTTTTTATTGTATCGTTTACATTTGTATGATACAATGACCATAAATGAATAATAGTAATATGGTTGCAATTATTAATGTAACAACTAACAATGCGATTTCTAACACCACAAAATATTTATTTTCCAGGTCACCATCCTCACCAACTTACTTTAATGTCTTTTCTTCGAAAATGGAAAATAAAAACCAAATCTATTGTGACCACTTTACCACTGTCTGTTTCTGCATATTACCCAAAATGCCCACTCTTTGCATGAGAATAACAGAACCCAACCACATTCCATTTTATGTGAAAGATTTTATATTTCTCAGCTTAATTGATTCAAACCAATGAATATCCATATATATCAAAATAAAATAAAATAATAATAATAATAATATTTATCTTTTTTAATTATCCAAAATAACTGAAATAATCGAATCACAATAATCGAAATAACTGAAATATTTCTGTAATTTAACCGAAATAATCCAAATATTTCTAAAATTTAACCGAAATATTTCAAAATTTAACCGAAATGTTTTGGTTAACCGAAAATAATCGAAACCATGCGGTTATTAATTCTGTTATCCATATAAAACCGAATCGAATGGTAACCGAATCGAAACCGAACCAAAAACCATTCGGTTCTTATATGGATGGTAAAAAACATAACCGAACATATCCAAAAACTAAAATTAACGAACAAAAATAACCGAACCGAATAACGAGATACCCAAAACTAGCTTAGAGCATGTTATCCCATTAAAGAAAGTTCTATTATTATTTTGGAAGGATAATTTAGTAATTTCAGTTTGGTTCCTTTCTTTATGAGTTGGCCAATCATTTATTCAGTTTCCCACTTCTAGACCGAAGAAAATATATATATATATATATACACGAAAAGAAAAAGCCACGTGTATGCCAAGTCATATTATCAAACCCCAAGCATATTTATACACGTGTCATATCAGAGTTAATGAGTCCACCCACCTTCATCGGGCCCCACGTCCTTCTCGCTGGGACCCACTCTCTCTCCCGTTGATAAAGGCAGCTTTTAATTACTCATCAGCCTTTCCCTTTCTCTTTCACTGTGCTTTCTTTCTTGTTTATTGGCTTCTGCTTTTCTTCTTTAAAGCTACAAACAAACCTACAAGACGAAGCTCGTGTTTCACTCCCTTTTTCTTCGGTGGATTTTCTCGCCGAGCTACATTATTCCCAGAGATTTTTCTGACCAGGTAAAGGATTCGATTTTCTCATTCCCAGATCGTATCTTATTCACAAGCTCGTTTTCTTCTTCAACAAATCGTTTTTAAAATGCTGAAAAGTGCTGATTTTCTCAATATTAGCCCTCGTTAACTTCAAACCACTCTCTTGACTATTGAAAATCTCTGGAATTTCTATGAATTCCAGGTAAATTTAAGCTACTTCGTCCTACTCATCTATCTCCTTCGTTTCCCTGATTTGTGTTTTTTTCTTCCACTTTGGTCGAAAATGTAGCCGTTGTGCTGGATTTTTGTTTTCTTCTTTTGCTCAATCTCACAAACAAAAAAGTTTTTATTTGTTTTCAGCTGTATTTTCTTGTGTTCATCATTTTTTGCTTTCTTTCTAATTTCAGGTCTAGGTACCCGAAAATGGAGTTCTTCCACATCTAAAATCTGTACAACGGAGAAGTGGGTCGTGTAAAGATGTATAAGGCGCTGATTATTTCAGTCTTGTTGGTGTCGGTGGTGTCTTCTCTTGCTCCGGTGAGATCTCTTGACCCACCTCTAAACGACGACGTTTTGGGGCTCATTGTCTTCAAGGCCGGCTTGCGAGATCCAGAGCAAAAGCTTGCTTCTTGGAACGAAGATGACTACAGTCCTTGTAGCTGGAACGGAGTCAAATGCCATCCTCGAACGAATCGAGTCACTGAGCTAACCCTAGATGGCTTCTCTCTCTCTGGTCGAATTGGCCGTGGCCTACTCCAGCTCCAGTTTCTTCACAAGTTATCTCTGTCCAACAACAATCTCACAGGAGTCATCAACCCTAATCTGCTGCCGAGCCTCGTTAACCTTAAAGTTGTCGATTTGAGCGGCAATGGGCTGTCTGGTTCGCTTCCTGATGGGTTCTTCCGGCAATGTGGGTCATTAAGAGCTTTTTCTCTGGCGAGAAACAAGCTAACGGGAAATATACCGGTTAGTATAAGCTCGTGCTCGTCTCTTGCTGCTTTGAATTTGTCTTCAAATCGTTTTTCTGGTTCTATGCCTTTGGGGATTTGGTCTTTGAACACTCTTAGATCCCTTGATTTGTCGAGGAATGAGTTAGAGGGAGAGTTTCCTGAAAAGATAGACAGATTGAACAACTTGCGAGCGCTTGATTTGAGTAGAAACCGGTTAACTGGTCCAGTTCCTAGCGAAATTGGGAGCTGTATGTTGCTGAAGACAATTGATCTTAGTGAAAATTCTCTGTCAGGGAACTTGCCAGATACATTTGAGCAGCTCAGTTTATGCTATTATCTCAACTTAGGAAAGAATTTGCTAGAAGGTGAAGTTCCAAAGTGGATTGGAGATATGAGGAGTCTTGAGACTTTGGATCTTTCAATGAATAAGTTTTCAGGGCAGGTTCCAGATTCCATAGGC
Organism: Eutrema yunnanense; assembly: GCA_002933935.1. Classification (NCBI taxonomy): domain Eukaryota; kingdom Viridiplantae; phylum Streptophyta; class Magnoliopsida; order Brassicales; family Brassicaceae; genus Eutrema; species Eutrema yunnanense. The sequence continues at coordinate 419,036 of PKML01009694.1, read as the reverse complement.
AACCTTCTTGCACTGAAAGTTCTCAACTTTTCTGGGAATGGGTTTATTGGTAGCTTGCCCGACTCAACAGCCAACTGTATCAACCTCTTGGCCTTAGATTTTAGTGGGAATTCACTGACTGGAAAGCTTCCCTTTTGGATATTTCAAGATGGTTCTCATGAAGTTTCTGCATTGAAGAACGATAACTCCACTGGAGGTATCAAGAGGATTCAGGTGTTGGATTTCTCAAGCAATTCCTTCTCCGGTGAGATTGGAGCTGGTCTAGCAAATCTTAGAGACTTGCAGGGTTTGAATCTGTCAAGAAACGCTCTTACCGGCCCTATCCCCAGTACCATTGGGGACCTGAAGTATTTGGGCGTCCTTGATTTGAGTCACAATCAGCTTAATGGAACGGTTCCTCGAGAAACCGGTGGAGCTGTTTCTTTGGAAAAGTTGAGACTCGAAAACAACATGGTAGAGGGAAGTATCCCATCTTCCATCAAGAATTGCAGTTCCCTTCAGTCTTTGTAAGTCTCTTTTGCTTTAACTTGTATTCAGTTAAAGTTTCCAGGTTTTCCCAATAAAAATTCTGTCTTTGACCGTGTTTTGTATCATGTTTCTTTCTACAGAATACTGTCACATAACAAGTTGCTAGGCGCAATTCCACCAGAACTCGCAAAACTTACAAACCTCCAAGAAGTGGACCTTTCGTTCAATGACCTGAACGGAACGCTTCCTAAACAGTTGGCTAATCTTGGTTATCTTCACACTTTCAACATATCTCATAACCATCTCTCTGGGGAACTACCTGCAGGTGGAATCTTCAACGGTATATCCCCTAATTCAGTATCAGGAAACCCGGGAATTTGCGGTGCTGTTGTCAATAAGTCCTGTCCCGCTGTCTCTCCTAAACCAATTGTCTTGAATCCTAATGCAACCTTCGACCCTTATTCGGGTGAAGGAGTGTCTCCTGGTTCTGGTCACAAAAGGATACTTCTTAGTATTTCTTCCTTAATAGCCATTAGTGCTGCTGCAGCCATTGTGGTTGGTGTAATAGCCATCACAGTCCTTAATCTGAGAGTGCGCGCAACAACGGTTTCAAGATCAGCTGTACCGCTCACTTTCTCGGGCGGAGATGACTTCAGCCGATCTCCTACAACTGATAGCAACTCGGGGAAGCTGGTGATGTTCTCTGGTGAACCTGATTTCAGCACGGGAACACATGCTCTGCTTAACAAAGACTGTGAGCTTGGTCGGGGTGGTTTTGGAGCAGTGTACAGAACAGTTATCAGAGACGGATATCCTGTGGCTATCAAGAAACTCACTGTCTCAAGCCTTGTCAAGTCTCAGGAAGAATTTGAGAGAGAGGTCAAGAAACTTGGGAAACTCAGGCACGCGAATCTGGTTAAGCTCGAAGGTTATTACTGGACAACATCTCTTCAGCTTCTTATCTATGAGTTTCTCTCTGGCGGGAGTTTATACAAACACTTACACGAAGCACCAGGAGGTAGTAGTTCGCTTTCTTGGAATGACCGGTTCAACGTTATCCTCGGTACAGCGAAATGCTTAGCCTACTTGCATCAATCAAACATCATCCACTACAACATCAAATCGAGCAACGTGTTGCTAGACAGCTCTGGTGAGCCTAAAGTGGGAGATTATGGATTAGCGAGGCTGTTACCGATGCTAGACAGGTACGTGCTGAGCAGCAAGATACAGAGTGCTTTGGGATACATGGCTCCAGAGTTTGCCTGCAGAACGGTGAAAATAACCGAGAAATGCGATGTTTATGGATTTGGAGTCTTGGTTCTGGAAGTGGTTACAGGTAAGAAGCCCGTGGAGTATATGGAAGATGATGTTGTGGTTCTGTGTGATATGGTGAGAGAAGCTCTTGAAGATGGAAGAGCAGAGGAATGTATCGATCCGAGGCTGCAAGGGAAGTTTCCGGTAGAAGAAGCGGTTGCAGTAATAAAGCTAGGGCTTATTTGCACTTCTCAGGTTCCATCAAGTAGACCACATATGGGAGAAGCTGTTAACATATTGAGGATGATCAGATGCACTTCAGGGAGCTCAGGTGAGTTGGGTTCAAGTTGAAGCAAAATAAAAAAACTAACATGTTTTGTCACTACTAAGTTCCGGCGAAGAGGAATCCGGTTTGTTCATTTGGGTTTTTGTAAAAGAGATCCTTGTCTGTTATTTTTGATAATCTGTTGTGTTTTCTTATGTATCTGTTAGTTTCATTTCAATGTTTGTAGCTTCTTATGTTTATTGTTCTTATAACACTTTAGGTTTTTGTATCGGATTTGTCTTCACCGGGTTCCATAATTTGGGACTCTTTTGATGTAATCTTAAATTATTAAGAAGGAAAAAAACTGTCGTCTTCTTCATTTCAAGTTTCGACATTTGTATTACCAGTCAGTTAAAGCAGAGATTTCTTGTGAGATAAGCCAAAGATTAGGGTTAAAGAATTAAGTGTTATCAAGAAAAGGTGACTAGTGTTGGAGGTTTAATGATGCTATCTGAGTTATTTAAATTAATAATAAGAAGCTTCGTTTGTTGGAACCATGTGCATGGGGACTCTGCGAAAACTCATCAATTTAATGAGTCTGATCTTTACTGGATTATGGAAATCGAGGAAACGTCAAAAGAAGTGGTATACTATTAAACTATCCAATTTGGGCTTTTCAGAGTGATTATGATAAATTTACATTTTAACAGAAGAACCCTAGTTTCAGTGGCCAAGAAAAGGAGGAATTGAGCGTGCCCTGTCTGGAACAGACCACGTTTTTCTTTATCGGAATTGGGAAAGAAGAAATTCATGAAATCGAAGTATGAATTTATCATCTCAACAAAGGAATAGAAGACAGAGATGTGCTACATTTACGTTGTCCGAAGCAAAACCTAGCCTCGGTAATTTGCAATTACATTTTTTTTGGGTCCATAAGTATACAATTCAACTATAGCATTAAATTGAAATGGTATCTAACATTTTTGACTTTGTAATCCAATATCTCACATTTTATCATTTAAAATGAAACATGAAGCAAAGTTAGTTTAGGATTAGGAGACAATTTCCATTTATGTTTCTTTTTTAAGTTTTTCTTTCTTATACAACTATTTTATGTATCCGAACAATTTCATTATTTTGGCGAATAACTTAGAACTAATCGAGGTTTGTAAGTAATCTGGTAGCGTGTGTGTGACTTGGATCGTAGACGGAAAAAAAGAAAAAGACTCCTCAAGTATCAGTTACACGCTTGCATTAAGAGCATAATATTAGCCCAAACGAATAGAGGCCTCAATGTATATGGGCCTAGCTAGTATATAATTCCATTATCCATAGATCCACGTTGAGAAGTCTTGCTGCTGGGCAAGAGCAGTAGTGGATCCACGCTTGGTAGGTTGAAACTCATCGATTGACCTCCATAAAATGTATTTTAAGGTGATGATCACTTTATCCAGTTTGTAAAATATCTAATTCCTCGATTTACACTATAGAATTTTTGCCTCTTTGATACACATTCCAAACAATTTTTTTGTTTTGACAAACATCACGAACTATTATTTTTTTTATAATTGTAACATACTGAATTAATTTCGCAATTATGTTTAAAAAAACCGGCAAATTATGTTTAAAAAATCATGATTAAACTAATCTGATCCGATTGTGAGCGAAACCCGACTCAAAACCTGAACCACCCAACTTTCTTAAAATCCAAAATCAATTTGGGAAAAAATTAGAGTTGTTTGTTAGAGAGAAAGAGAAAAAAGACATATATTGAATCACATAGAAAGGAATTGCATCGTGGATAGGGATTGCTTCAATTCGAAATGAAGAAAATGGAGTAAGTAATCTCCTCTTGTAAATAATTGGTTTGCGTTTAATTAATCCTCAATATTTTTATGAATAATCTTCTTGTTTATTTTTCATCGTTATGTTGGCAACATAAAAGATGGAATTTGTCTATTATAGGTTTCGATCTATTTGATTAAAAGATCACCTCCCTGTTTGTGTTAATCTTCCAATATATATACATTTTTGTTTGTGTTTTTGACTAATCCCCGTCTTTTTTTCTCCCCCTAACGAAGAATCCTGATTTTTTCCCCCAAATCAACTATGGATTTTAAGAAAGTTGGACAAATTCGGGTTTTGAGTCGGGTTTCACTCACAATCGAGTCGAATTAGCTTAATCGTGGTTTTTAAAACGCTATTTGCCGATTTTCTAAATACAATTGTGATATTAATTATGTATGTTGCAATTATAAAAATTTTAATAATAGGTCATGTTTGTCAAAACAAAAAAAAATGTTTGGAAGTGTGCAGCAAGCAAAAAGTCTTAGATATATATCGAAGAAACTATATACATTTTAGAATCCGAGTTTTGAGTTTTTAGTCCAGGAATTCAAATCTATCTTCTCGTTTGCAGAGACTCTATTTCCAACAAACTATCAATGTTGTTGATCGATCAAACCAAAGAATTCATTTACAATTTATTTCTATAAAAGTTGAAAGATTATGTATACTAATAATATCCTAAGTTTGAGCCCATATTTACATCCCTATCCATATATAAGAGGGTTTCATAATTCAAACCCAAAGAGAATAAATAATAATAATTTACAGATCAATCCCTTGGAAATATATAATCACCATGAAAAAACCCCAATTATCTGTTCATTGACCACTCTGCACCAACCAGGAGTTATTCAACTGTGAAACAGCCGTTTCCCTAAAACTCTTGACCTTTACCAAGCAGAAATGGGTGCAAACCGTCCCCATACCCGACCCGACCCGGGTCGTTTTCAATAGGTAGCAAACCGGCCCACAATCCGTCCCTCTTCCCTGCGCCACTATCCCCCACGCGCTCGTTCCTTCTCCACACGCGCCACCACCGTAATCATCTCCCTCTGAGTTCTGATTTCCATCCGCTACGTCGTCATCCGCGAGCTTCTCCACGAATATCACTCCCTCAGGCCTTCTCTCTTCTCCTCTATCCCATCTTCCTTCCATCGCCGGCCATTCCTCCGCCTCCGGATTCGTGGCGGTTGTAGTCAAAGCTCCGTTCGCCTCCGCGTATAAGTGCACCAGTAACGGCGATTCTCTCAGATTCTTCACGATCTCAACCACCGAATCCCTCAACCACCCGTCGAGCTTTTCCCGCGACACAACGGATCCGCCGCGTTTCCTTTCTCCGATATTCGTCCGTTCCAGCTTCACCGCCTGAGACGGTGCCAAATCCGCCATCGTCATCGAAACCTTCCCGATCTCATACCAATTCCGTCGATTAGTTACCGGAATCACACACGACGATCGAGCGGTGACCGTTCGCCGATCACAACGAACTGCACATGCGATTTCCCCTCCTCCTCCTCCGCAACAAATCCTCGCAGACGACGATGCCATATCTCCACCTACCGGAAGAAACAATGCAGAGATAATAGGAGAAGAAATTAAAAGATCGACGATGCGATCGATTGATTGGAGATTGCTTCACGCAATAATTCTTGTAGATTCGAAATTGATCTAATCGACGATTTCTTGTTTCTTATAGAACCACCAATGGTTGCTTCTCTCTATACGTTAGACTGACTCAGCCACACACAACCTAAATAGCAATGGTTTATAGGTTGTTTGATCGGACGGTTAAGATTAAGAGATCATAGAAATCGCGTTTAACTTATTCTTCACGCTTCATCGAAACTCTGAGGAGGCCCAACTAGGTGATAAACTGTACACGAAAGAGACCCAATAGTGATCTGATATTAACCGTTCGATCAAAATCGAACGGGTATAATAAGGAGAAGGCGATTATAAGCAAGGAGAACGTGGCGACGCGGTTTAGCTGTGTGCATGGCTTGGGAGGGCACGCGCATCTAGGGCTTTTAAATTGTGGTAAACACGTGTCATCCATGTCATTTATAATTTAAACCATTGGATGTTCCACGTCAGAGTCCACGCTGTACTGTTTATTCGAATGGATTTGGGCCTTTCGTTTTGAAGAAAGTGTTTTTGAGGTTTTTAAATTTTGGGCTTTGCCTGATTAACTGTTACACCATTTTTTTCCCCCATGCTTTAGATGAGACTATCTTCTTCTTCTTCTTTTTTTCCCAAGTATGAATGATTTTGATTTTCTCATAGAATAAGCATCTTAAGTGACGAAAAATAAAAGAAAAAAGCTTCTTAAGCACTATAGATTTTTAATTTCAGAATTTCAGATGAGAAATGGAAGATGAGAAATGATTCTCGGTAGAGGATATTCTGATTAAGGTGTAAATCATCTCTTTTCGGGCATATCTCTATAGTTGTGCATTCAAATTTGACATTATTGTAATAACATCCAAAAGTTTAGGGTATATTTTTTTTAGATTTATAATCGGAGATTTGATACGTTGATCTTTCGCATGTAAGGATTGATATATGTAGCGTTTGCGTTTTACGTTTCTCGTGCTATAAAACACACAACGACAAAAGCACACACACCAATAAGCATGAAAACGTCGTAATGTAAGGATATGACACCTATCGAGCAACTGTGCAAAAACATCTTAAAGCCATGAAGCCTAAGAGATTGACAAGTGGATCAGTCAAAGGCGACGTGGCCTAATATCTTTGATATAAATCCACCCCTCGCATCATTTCTAGCAAGTATATAGTAGTATTAGTATACATATATATAAAACCATGAGGATCGTTGTTACCGTCATCGTCTTTGCTATTTTGGCGGTGAGGCTTGACGCTGGAAGAGAAAAAACCATGGAGCCGTGTCTCGAGTCGATAAAGACCGCTTCACTGCCTGATCTTCCTTACGCTTACGATGCGCTAGAGCCAGCGATCAGCGAGGAGATCATGCGGTTGCACCACCAGAAACACCACCAGACTTACGTCACTCAGTACAACAAAGCTCTCGACAGCCTCCGCTCCGCCTTGGCCGACGGTGATCACTCCTCCGTCGTCAAACTCCAAAGCCTCATCAAGTTCAACGGCGGAGGTCAAACCCCAGCTCTGAACCCTTATTAAAATCATTCCACCCGGTGCTTATTCTTAAGGAATATTCGATTGTTTTGTTTCTTGTAGGTCACGTTAACCACGCAATCTTCTGGAAGAACCTAGCCCCTCTTAATGTACGAACACGTTTCTAGGTCGTCACTTAATATTCTTTTTTTCTCTCTAATGGCTCAAATTGAATATGTAGGAAGGAGGTGGCAAGCCGCCGCAAGATCCTTTGTCTTCGGCGATCGATGCTCATTTCGGATCCTTAGAGGGATTGATGCAAAAGATGAACGCTGAAGGCGCTGCTGTGCAAGGATCTGGATGGGTGGTAAGCGTTTAATCCATCAACAAAAAAGGATGAATCAATTCACCGATTGATTTTGAGATTAAAATTTATAAACCTATTGAAAAGTTATTAAATTGGCTGATCATAATTCATAAATATAAAAATAAGATTCGGTTCAAAATTAAATAGAGGAATAGACATACACCGCACCGATATGCTGTGTCCAAGTGCAGTATGTAAGAGACAAAATCACTATTCTTTAAGAAAATAAAGGAATAAGAATCATAGAAAGAAGAAAAAAAAACGAATAAGAAAAATTATATATTCGAGAAAATATGTGAAGGCATTAAGTTGGCCTATGTTTTTTTTTTTTTTTTTTTTTGAAAGTTGTTTGATATTAACTGATATTGTTTTATACTCTTTCGGTGAATAGTGCATATTGCATAATGTTTGTGATTCCTTTGTGTTTAGTGGTTTGGCTTAGACAAAGACCTAAAGAGACTTGTCGTTGAGACCACAGCCAATCAGGTAGATTAATTTAAAAGTTATTTAGTAAACATTAGCTATCTCGATCGAGAATTAAAAAAAAATAGAAGATATATGACGAAGAGAGAAACTGTAGGATCCATTGGTGACTAAAGGAGCACACTTTGTTCCTCTAATCGGGATTGACGTATGGGAGCACGCCTACTATCCACAGGTACTCAAATTGGTTTTAGCTAGTAACGAATTACATGATTAATATCAACTTTAATCATCAATTGGTGCGGGTAATGCGCAGTACAAGAATGCAAGAGCGGAGTACTTGAAGAACATATGGACTGTGATCAATTGGAAATATGCCGCGGACATATTCGAGAAGCACAATCGAGATCTAAACGAGTTTTAGAGAAACATAACATGTATATGTATGTATATATGTGAATAGAGTTGGTTTTTCTTTTTCTTTTCGGTAAAGTCGAATGTTTGAAGGTTTGCGTAATAAAAAATGCATTAATAAGTTTAGAAAATGCCATGTACCTTGGAGTTAAAAATAAAGTTGTGAATTGTGATTTGGATAGGCGACGGACTCACTGGGATACGTGCTTTTGATATAAAGTTGTGATTTGCTAGTTTTGGTTAATATGATTTTGGGTCTGTTCGTTTGGTTGCAGCAGGTTGTGATCAAACGGTGTTTTTTTATATGACGTAGTTTTCTGCGGTAAAATGTTGTGTTCAAACGCAAATGCGTTTGAAATTTTTGGTCGTTGGAAAAATTTAGTGTTACATATAAAACTGTCGTAACGATTAACTGCGCGACTGCTGCCAAACGAATATCAATTATTGTGTCTGGTTGTAGCCGTTAGCGGCAGACAAACGAATAAAATCTTTATTTTTCAACAATCGGTTAACAAAATTATTAGATATTTATCGCCCTTTTGTGTGGGTGTTAAAATTGACCCGGCACCGCTCTTCGTCTCCCATGATATAGTGAATTAGTGATGCGTGCTATTTGAAATGATCTCCAAAATACGTAAACTGTTAAAAACCGATATCTAATCTATAACATAGACATATTATAAAATCTATGGAGTAAGTTTTAGGACAATTCTACAAAATAGCACAAAAAAACTAAAAGTTCATAAATTTAACACCCAAGGATAAAAATCACAAATATAGCACCAATTTTGACAATATTAGCACAAATTTAATATAAAATGACTTATAATCATTTTCTAATGGGAAAAAATTAAACCTTACATTGGAAATAGTGAACCCAAACATAATGTTTAATTCTATTTTAAATTTATTTTTGGTAAATAAGTATTTTAAAATAATTAGTTGTGCTATTTTTGGTATTTTAAATTTAAGGTGCTAGTTTTGGAACAAAAAATATTTTTTGTGCTATTTGAGGGTATTTCTCTAAGTTTTATAAATGAAATAAATCTTTGGAAGTTTGAAAATTATTATAAAAGATATAAATTGATTTTAATCCATTAACCTCGTATAATATTGACAATTGGTTATAACTATTTAAATTTGGGCAATTCTACAAAATAGCACAAAAAAACTAAAAGTTCACAAATTTAGCACCAAAGAGTGAAAATCATAAATATAACACCAATTTTGACAATATTAGCACAAATTTAATATAAAAATGACTTATAATCATTTCTTAATGGGAAAAAACTAAACCCTAAATTAGAAATAGTGAACCCAAACATAATGTTTAATTCTATTTTAAATTTATTTTTGGTAAATAAGTATTTTTAAATAATTAGTTGTGCTATTTTTGGTACTTTAAATTTAGGGTGCTAATTTTGAAACAAAAATTAATTTTTGTGCTATTTGAGGGTATTTGTCTTTAAATTATACTCGGCGGGCCGCCTGAAAAACCCGTAAATGATATTCATGAATTATGATGAGGCAGGCTTTGGGCTTAGAAAGTATCAATAATGGGCCTAAAATATTTAAGTAAACCCACCCTAATAAAACCCTAAAAGAGCATATCGTCTGCATATATTACAGATTATTTTGGGATTCTAGGGTTACTGCACTCTTCCTCTGTCGCCGCAACAAAGAGAACAGACGCAACAGGCTTGAAGCTCTCTGCTGCAACATGGCAAGTCTTCCCCTTCTTTGATAGATTCATCGTTTTAGAACACAGAGTGAAGCTGATGGATATTTAGAGAGTTTAAAAGCAAGATTTTGTATTAAATTCGAGTTTGTTTTTGCAGACTTTCAAGCGCAGGAACGGTGGCAGGAACAAGCATAACCGTGGTCACGTGAACCCCATCAGGTGTTCCAACTGCGGGAAATGCTGCCCCAAGGTTCGATCTCCTGTTACTTGATTTGTCTTAGATTGAAGATGATTCGAATCTGACTTTGGTTTCTTTGTGATAGGACAAGGCGATTAAGAGATTCATCGTCAGGAACATTGTTGAACAGGCTGCCATCAGAGATGTTCAAGAAGCCAGTGTCTACGATGGTATGTGTTGAATGAATCTCGTTTCTACCTTATCGCGCATTGTTGATTTGTAATTTGTTCTGCGGATTTGAAATTGCGTGTTTATTGATTTTGTATTTTGATTGGATTCGTAGGTTACACTCTCCCAAAGCTGTATGCCAAGATGCAATACTGTGTCTCATGCGCCATCCACTCTCACGTTGTGAGAGTCCGATCACGCGTCAACCGTAGGGTTCGTACCCCACCTCCCCGTTTCGCCAGACGCAAGGTAAGACGCTCTTAATACAACCACTCCAATAAACCTATTCGCTGTTTCTTTGGTTTTTGGATACAAGTTTGCTAAATGCAGTTCTGTATAATCTCTGCTTGGTGCCATTATTGACTCTTTAGATAAAAGGGTGTGTTTTGCTTTTCGAATGTGGAATTGGTTTGAAGTTGAACTCTTTAGTTGCACTTGCTGTATATTTAGCTGAATAAGATATACCTTGAGAACTCTATTGGAATGTGAGCTTTACACTATACCTTTTTGTTATAGTTGTTTCATGCTGTTCTTGACCTTGGTGCACAAACTTTACATTTTATATGCAACTTTTTGTTTTTGTTGAAACTGCTCTCGACTCTTCTATATTTGATCTGCGTATGAATATGTCTTTCTTTCAACTGAATGATTTCAAACTGTTCTTGACCTTGCTGCACAAACTTTTTGTTTCAGGAGGATACTCCCAAGCCTGGACAACCTGGTCAGGCTCCTCGCCCTGCTGGTGGTGCTCCTGCTGCACCTCGTGCCTGAAGACCGCAAGAAGCTGGCATCCCAAAACTCTTTATATTCTATTTTCAGTCTCAGTGTTTGAAATTTTTGAAGATGTTTTCTACATTTGGTTAAAGATAATTTTGTCATGTCAAGCGTTGAATACTTTTAAGACTATTTATCAGTTATTTTGAGCACTCTACTTGATTTGTGCAACAACTCGAATACTCTTTTCAAGTGAAATTATGAATAGCCATAGGTTCGCTCATCTTTAAGTGATACTGATCTCCCTAAATTCTAATGGACCAGCATATATTGGGGTATATGCAGAGGCAGAACTAATACTAAAATTGAACATTGAGCTAATTTATAAAAATATAGAAAATCAACTCTCCATTTCATTCTTGGCAATCCTTATAAAATGTGACATGGGGCAATCTGTCTTGAGAGCATTGGATATAATATGAGATCTGCTTACAGCGTATCCCTCCTGCGAATTCCAAAAGCACACGAGGTTTTTAGCTTTATTATCTTCACATTCGTTTCTTCAGAGATCAAAGGTATGAGAGAATGCAATTACTACTATTACCTTAACAAGTGCACTCATCATCTTCTTCAACGAAGGTGAGTTCATCTTCGCACGGCTCGCCATCTGATGACAATATAAACAAATTATTACCATGTAGTGAGTACAGAATGCGCCTTTCTTATCAATCAATGTAAGTGAATTATGATAGTTAAGGACCTGATCCATTATGGTGTACCCGGGAGGCAGTCTTGGATCGCTCTCTTCAATCATTATGCTGAGAAGCTTCTCCAGATCCATGCCAATCCCTTCACTGACCCATCCCCATTCCTTGGCCAATCCCAGCATTTCAGTAACATATGATGCGTCATGAAGCGGTCCAAGCCACATTGGTCCTGAAACTACCAGTGAAGAAGAAGCCTTTGTATCACTGCAGGGACAGCCAATCAGACCAAGTTCATCCCATCTCACTGTATGAGAATGGCCGCATAGATGACAGAATGTGACAAAACCATAGTTCCTGCAGTTTAGGCACACGATAACTCCAATTAGAAACGCAACATAACAAAAACTCGAGTCCTTTTAAGTCAGGTTCAGAATGTAGAGATAACCTGTCCTCATGTAGCTTCCCACGGTGAACCCGAAGCAAGACTCTAAATACAGGTCCGTGGTACGAATAGTATGAGAAAAGGGGCGTAACATTATAACCAAGCAGAGAGGCTTCTCTTACTGCACCGCCTATAAGCATCCGTAGCCCAATCTCATTCCCAAATGGCATTGGCCGAATAAATGCTCCATAGGCTGCTAAGGAACTACACCAAAGGAAATGCCTATTGATATCACATATGTTGAGATGTTTTACAATCCAAAATCTCCAAATTAAAAATCCAGAAATGTAAAGTATCAAACTTAAAAACATATGTTGTATGCTTTCACTCACTTGTAAGGCCTGTGACCACCAGAGGAGTAACCATCTGTTGACGTAAGGTAAAGCAAACCACCCAATCGCAATGCGTTAAACGCATCTCGCAGAAAAGCCGAGTCGCTACCAAACGAATCGATGTCAATCAAATCGAAGAAATCCCCAACCATATATCGCTCTATCATCGCTTTGTTAGCCAACATATGCGTCACGACCCATCTCCTCTCGTATCCTGTGCCTCTCTCTATTTTACTCAGATTGCCCGTGATTACCCTCCGATTAGCATCGTTGGCGTCGTTCGCCATGACGAAATCGGCATCCGCCTCCGCAAGATAACGAAGTGACCTGATTCCACATCCGCACATGGCGTCGAGTACCCGTAAGCTTCCTTTGGATCTCTTGTAGAGCGTCGCCGAGAGCACACCGAGGTCACGTCCTCTGGCGCTCTCATGGCGGAAAAACGTCTCTCCCGTTTCGAATTCGAGTCCCCTCTCAATCTGAGCCTCGGATTTCACGAAAATGGGATTATATCTCCGTGTAAAACTCTGGAATCCACCTGAATTTGGGGATTTACGTCTAGGGCTTTGCGATTTGTGCACACTAAAAGAAGAAGAGGATAGGGTTTTAGGAGTGAGAGTTAACATAGCGGGAAATCAAAAATCTGACTGACGAAAACTGTTTTTTTTTTTGTTTCTTTTCCTCTTTATTATCTAAATAATGTAGACCGTCCGATATATAGCCACGTGTACGGACTCGTATTAGCACCCATGTGATGAGCCACGTCATCAAGCTTATGATTAGTAGGTCCCATTTTTTTTACGCGTATGATCGTCTACACTCGATACCACCTAAGAATACGATACGCTTTATTACCTTTCATGGAATTTGAATTTCTGTTTCTGGGTTATGATGGACTTTGGAGAAATTAGGGTTTTGTTGAAACACATCACAGACGTTTCTTTCGGGCATTGACCATGAAGATGAAAGAGTCTCCGACAACGATGATGATGAAGAAGAAGACAAACGAAGAATAAAAAAAAAAATCTTTTTTTTTTGTTGGGGCTGAAAATTATTCGAGGAGCAGATTAAGTTAAAATTTTCATGACACAAAAATGGCAGATTGTTTTAAGTCTTCACTTTTATGAACCTTCCATAATTTAATATATACACATATATATTTATTTTCCAAGTTCTGTGGTTTATATATATTGGTGATAATTTTCCCCTTTCTCTTTTTTCTTTTTAATTATTGTTTCGGTTTCTCTTGATCAATGAATACAAATCGGTATTAAAAAAAAACAATTGCTTTCCGTTTCATTTACTTATTTATATCTCTGTTTTAGCTGGGTTTTATTTTTTCCATATAAGATTTTTTTATTTTTTGCTTTGTTTGAAAAAGTTTGGTGTAACGTGTATGTTTGTGTCTATCCGTAAGATCTAAAAAAAACCAAACGCTGGAAATTTTGTCTCCAGGTGAAATAATCTTTGCTTAATCTTAAGCAATAGAAACATAATCTGCCTCGGAATCGTCTTTCTCAATGACAAAAATCTCGAATTTTGGCGTCAATTGAATTGGCTTGTTTCTGATGATCTGTCTTGATTCCAATTGTGAGACGAAATCAAAAGTTTTGCCTTTTCCACGTGAATCTCGTTTTTTTTGGGATTTTTTTTTTTTTTATGTTTTTGTCTTGAGAAATCTTCGTGGTCCTTTTGTTAAGCTTAAAGATGAAACCTAAACGAAAACGTTGGATTTTCCAAAATGCGGTCTTTTTTTCTTTTCCAAGTTACAATCCTAAACCCTGTTCCAAGTTTTGATTTTAATTTTTTTTTTTTTGTCGCAGGAATTAAAGCCAATTGAATATTCACAGATTAGCCCAAAGAATCGCAGGACAAATGGACTAAATCCGCAGGTACTTAAAACCTAAATTTTATATAATTTATCTGCGTTTAAAGTGTGTGGACGAAAAAAAATCTGACTTTTGAAGACAGGGCTGAGAATTTTGAGCTAGTTTTGCCGTATGAATAACCATGACACAAGATGAACATCAGATTTTGTTTTTTAAAATAGGTAATTTCAGTGTTTGATTTCGCTTTGAGGTGCTAATTCTTAGGATAACAAATTACTGTATTCACTATCGACATGCTCTGTTTCGGTTTTCTTCTCTTTGCTTTGGATGTATATCACTCACTCTCTGTATCGGCCTGGATTGTTATAAATCATTCGCATGTGGATGTTGGAGAAATCAAATGTAGATTCTTTTTTGGTACTAATCACTAAATTGATCTTCTCTGTTTTCTCTAATCCATGGCGATCTAATTTGGGAGCTTAAGTAATTGGACAACCAGCTTCTACCTTGTCTTCATTTCTTTTGCTTTAGTATCCTTTTCTTTGTCTAATGTGATCACAATAAAGTCAACTCTTTTTTTTGTGGTTGAAACTTCTACTTGTTCCTGTGGTTTGTAGATGTCACACTCATGCAAGTGGGCTCACTGGGTTGAGGATTCTTGTATTGTCCATATGAAGTTTTAGTTTAAAGTTATGCTCACATGGGTGATATTCAAGAAAGATTGTCAGTTTCGTCATCTTCGTCTTCTTCATCATCCTCATTGTCGCTATCAACAGCACAACCTAAAGGGGATTCATTGCCAATAGATGGTGAGTCTTGGATGCTTGCAGAAGAGAGAGCTCATGAGATACTAAGCACTATACAACCTGTCGTTGTTTCAGACATAAGTAGGAATGAGATCATTGATTATGTACGAACTCTAATCAAGAATCATGATGGAATCGAGGTTAGAAACTTCGGTACTCTTGATGGCTAAGCTTTTTGTTTGTTAATTTTCAAATGGAAAATTGTATCTACACAGGTCTTTTCATTTGGTTCAGTGCCACTAAAAACCTATCTCCCAGACGGAGATATTGATCTGACGGTCCTAACCAAGCAAAATATGGAGGATAAATTCTTGGAAAAAGTGTACGATACGCTTAAAAGTGAAGAAGGGGAATCTAAATTCCATGTAACTGATGTTCACATTGTCCCTGCACAGGTTTGTTTGTTTGCTTGTTTGTTTCCTTTTGGCTTTTGTTTTGTATTTTAAAGTTGCTCCAATTTTTTCTCAAGAAAGTTTGCTGCTGTTGCATTCTGGATTGTAGGTCAAAGTCATAAAATGCAACATCAAGAACATTGCTGTGGATATCTCCTTTAATCAAACGGCGGGTCTCTGTGCTTTATGTTTTCTGGAACAGGTACCATCAGTTATTCAAGAGTAGGATCTAGAAGTCTACTAAACATATCATTACTTAGCTTTGATTCCTAATTATTGGTTAATATGTGGTTTGATGTATTCTCAGGTTGACCAACGCTTTGGGAGAGATCATCTTTTCAAGCGTAGCATCATCTTAGTTAAAGCTTGGTGCTATTACGAGAGTCGAATTCTTGGCGCGAACACTGGATTGATCTCAACATATGCATTGGCAGTACTAGTCTTGTACATAATCAACCTATTTCATTCATCATTATCTGGCCCTTTAGCGGTAATCACTTTTTCTCTAAAGCTTTAGCATCGTCTACAATAAGTGATATATGCAAAATATGAGATTTAAGTCATATTTTTCAACAGGTTCTGTATAAGTTCTTGGATTACTATGGTTCATTTGATTGGAGTAACTACTGTATCTGTGTCAGTGGTCCTGTGCCAATATCTTGCCTTCCAGAACTTATGGGTAAGGATGATGTCAAAAATCGCAGACACTTCTTTTTGTGGCATTTTCTCTTTCTTTATTTGACGTTTTGCTTTGATGCTCTCTCTCTCTCTTTATTTCTAACAGCTTCTCCAGAAAATGGGCATGAGTTATTGCTTGACGAGAAGTTTCTAAGAGACTGTGTAGAGTTATATTCTGCTCCAACTAAAGCTGTTGAAACAAATGGTCTTGAGTTTCCTATCAAACATTTCAACATAGTTGATCCACTTAAACACAACAACAACCTTGGAAAAAGTGTTACAAAAGGTACTTTATTGAAAAAGCTCTATAACCAATGTACAAGTTGTCAAAAATGTTCATTGTTTTTTTAAAACATTTTGTTAGGAAATTTCCAACGAATAAGACATGCGTTTACACTGGGAGCTCGAAAGCTCAGAGATGTTCTTTCACTACCAGGTGAAACCATGGGATGGAGACTGGAGAAATTCTTTGGCAATTCTTTGGAGAGGAATGGTAAAGGACAAAGACAAGATGTGAATGATCCCGTTACTGCGTTTGGTACTGGAAAATCAGAATTATCTGAACTCAATGGAGATTTTGAAGGTTATTTTGGAAGACTTGTGTATGGGCAAATGTATCACGGGTATAGCTTACCTGGAACATTTCAACACAGCTATATCCCGGTCGCTTCTCAAGTTAGGGACGCAAGTGCTTGGGATATTGTCCGTCGCCTTGTGAGTTACCAAAAGAATGAGATTTATCTAGGTGGTCTGAATGGATCAACCTCAATGCAGCCTTTGCCTCTGCACTCTTTAAATAATGGCTGTCAAAACATGGGAAAGAGGAGAGGAACGGGAACTTATATTCCAAACATGGTATGTGATTTCCCGCTTCTAAATTATTGGCTTAAACTTTAACCTGTTGCTGCAAGCTTCTAAATTACTTCCTCACTGGTTGTTGCAGAGTCAACAGTTATACTCTGACAGGTTCAGAGACTCCGGTAATGAAAACTCATCCGCTGAGGCAATAAATAATGATGGAGCTAGTAGTTGCTGCAATGTTTCTGGTGAAGTGTCTACTTCTTGTGCCAGTATCAAAGGAGAAATATGTGTGAAATCAGAGACTTGTAGTAACCTAGATAAGCCTGTGTTGGAATCTCCAAGATCAGGGAATTTGGAGATTGATGAGACTTGCCAATCTTCACCACCAGAAAACCTAGTAGAAGATTATATATCTTCAAGCACATTGGAAATGGAAAATGGCAAAGAAGAGGAGAGCAAATCCTCCCAAACGTTGAACGGTTTTTGACTTTAGTGATTGTAACAGAATCTTTGGTTGGTCTCTTGGTATACCTTCAGGATAACTAGGTTGTCTCTTAACCACATGGACAAACTCTTATTTAGGATCAAAAAGATTCATCAGGAACTTGATTAATTTTTGATGACCAATGTTTCATGAGAGATCTCTTCTTCATTGTTGTAGGACAGAACATACACTAGTGGTATGTATAGATTAGCAGTTACTGAGAAAATTGATTTGCCATTTGTCTTTTGCTGAGAATTTAACTTCCTTAAATTTCTTGATCAATTTTCATACGGGATTTCTTCAGTTTTAACTTTTTGTTACTTGTGTGAACTTTTTTTCTGCAAAGAGTAACAAGTGACCTCTAAAACATTTCTTCATTTAGTACTTAAAACCTAAACACATGTTCTAGGTTTCGTACAACCAGACACTAACAAAGTTGTCTGAAATCTGAATTACAATTGCTTTTCTGTGTTACAAAATACATAACAAGTTATACAGAAACACATGGCTATCTTTAAATTTGAATGCCTCACAAAAAGGCACTATACATCAGAGTGTGATACAGTCTGGGGAGTGAGAACGTACATATGACAATCGTGTGCGTCTACTTGGAAACATAAGGCATTAGCAGAAGAAGAGGTTTCGCAGAGTAAATTGGATCTTGAGAGAAGCGATGGGATAGTAGTGTATCGTCTTACTTTTGTGGTTAGTCATTTTTGCTGGACAACCATAAATTCCCTAACTTTTTTCTAATCTGGATCAAAGTCCAGAGATGGACAAGTTCGTTGGATACAAGCAAACATACCATGCTAAATATCCACCGTTCGTTGTTTTTCTTAGGTCTACCATACAATATTTGAACAGGTGATGTAGTGATCAACGTCGCTAGTTATACGGCCTTCACTAGAGCAAGATTCTTGGTTCTGTAGGTGAGACGAACCACGTGTTTCTGCTGTATCCATGAGGGAGATTCCTTTATCTACCAACAACTCTCTATCTAATCTGGTCGCTTCTTTCAAAGTCTTTCTTCTTTCTTGCCCTTCTCCTTTTCTCCAATCCTCTGCAAAGACCTCTTCTTCTTCTACTCCTACCCTTGCTAATATCTTTTGTTTCATCTCATTCACAAACTCGGCGTAGCTCAGAGCAGTGAGCAAACTAAGCACATCAAGAACTTCCCTCACTGCTTTCTCGACCTTCACAAGTAAAACAACCAGCGACAACAACAGCTGCTTTCTCGATCTTTACCGGCTCTTGACTTCAGTGATTGGTTGGTCTCTTTGTATACCTCAGGATAGCTAGGTTGGGATTTAGCCAGGACTTGATTTGTTTGTTGACCAATGTTTCATTAGAGATCTCTTCTTCTTTATATGGTTGGACACAACATTCACTAGTGGTATAGATTAGCAGTTGATTTTCCATTTGTCTTTTTTCTCTGAGTTAACTTTTCTTCAGATTGTTGATCCATATTCATACATGATCTCTTCAGTTCCAACATTTTGGTACTTGTGATGTGGCCATTTGTGTACAAGAGTAACAAATGACTTCAAAAACATTTATTCACTCAGTACTTACATAAAACACATGTTCCCAGTAACGTACAACCCATACACTATGATTGTTGCCTGAACAACAATTGTTTTCATGTGTTGAGTTGCAAGATAAAAAAACAACTATACAGAAACACAAGGCAATCTTTAAGATTTGAATGCCTCACAACAAGGAATTATACAGCAGAGTGTGATACTGTTTGAGAAGTGAGAACGTACATATGACAATCGTGTGCGTCTACTTGAGCTTCAAACGAAACAGATGCGTTATCTGTTACATCTTTGTGCTGCCACAAATCTCTCACTGAGACGCTAATGGTCGATTCAAGACCAATATCATCCCATGATGCTGTAATGGTTGCAGGCTCTGAGCAACGGTTCCAGAGAGCGATTACCATACGGTCACCAGTTAAAGGCCCTGACCACACCTGGAATGAAACAGTCATCAAAAATTTGAGCCCTTACAATTGCGGTTTCCTGCTTTTTTCTATGAGTCTGACAAATGTTTGGCTCCCAATTCATACCTGTTGACAATCATTTTCCCCATTGCCTTGGATTTTCCTTCCTTGGACACCTAGTGGGTCTGCAACCAGAAGTGTTCAGATTTTTTGGTCTTCGACAATGGATATGCGAAAATTCATATATGCAGAGAAGCTAACGAGTCTTAAAAGATGGAAGTTCACCTTGGTTTACAGCAATAACCTCCTTATTGCTCAAAATCTCAAAAGTTTCAGCGGTCATGTTTCTTACATCACAACCAATCAAAAGGGGTGCCTGCAAGAGAAGCTTAGGGATGAGATGAGATCTAAGATGCGAAAGAAAATGAAAAACATGAAATTAGTTGCATACCTTCATCAAAGCCCAAATGCTAAAATGACCACGGTACTCCTCGTAAGTCATCCCTCCATTCCCAACTTCCAGCATATCCGGATCTAATGCAGTGTAAACGATGGTGATCAATACTTCAAGTGTACTAGTTCTAACTTGACAGGAGATCACTTTTTAAGATCTTAAATGATTGTTTTTACCATTCCAACCACCAGGTCCAGCATATGCAGCCCACTTGTTATTCAAATCAGCAATTGTAGTCATACTTCATAAACAGAAAAGAAAAAAAGAAAGTCAAGCAATCCGATCTATGATTTAGCCAAACCAATTACTGTCCAAGCAACTCGATGTTCATACTACTCAAATCTCATCAAAAGCAAATGAAACACGAGATTCTCTAATGCCAAGAGATTTCCACCTTGCCCATGTATCGTTGATGTCATCAGTTGTGCGCCAACTGTTTCCAACTTCTTTTGCCCACAAGGCAGGATCATCAACTCCCCTGAATACACGGAAAAAATGGTAAACAAAAGGTATTAAACTTAGTCGTCCAGTGTGAAGGCATTTGGAGGTATGTACCATTCACAAAGCGAGTAGAAGATTGATCGACCAGTCGCGTTTAGAGCATCACGCATTGGAGGGTATCTGGAAACCATAAACCGTATCAAGTCATTTAAAAATAATACCAAAAAGAGTTCATGACAAATGGTATCATATCAAATCATAAAGACAAACCTTTCGATTGGTTTTATTCCCAGGTTGAAACAGTTGTCATATTTCAGATAATCCACCCCCTGTAAATCAAGTATACCGATGAGAAACCATGGCAAAGAGACCACCAAGAATCAAAACATTGTAATCGTTGTTTGTAATTAGGGATACAAGATGATTCATTTCAAAAGCTCATTCAATACTAAAGTTTGAAAGACATTGGCTGAAAACTAACCCAAGAAGCAAAAATGTCTGCATCATCCACTTCATGAAAAAGGGATCCTGGACGAACTTGACACGTGAAAACGCTGACAGAGGAAGAAATTGGGAAATATTCAAAATATAAACAGGAGACAGTATCCTATCATTTCGTCGAACGTATAATAATACAAAAGAGGTGCATGAATCTTAACCTACCCAGCATCAGAATATATACCGAGTTTGAGACCCTTTAAATGAATATAATCCGCAAGAAACTTAATCCCTGATGGGAAGGTTTCAGGATGAGGAACCAATTGACCCTGAATTTCAACATTTTACAAAAGAAAGTAAGCATCCAGCGTCCAGTTAACACGATTTACGGAACCAAACAGCAAAAAATTAAAAATCGAGAGTAAGGCTAATGTCACCTCAGGACATTAGCTCACTACAA
Organism: Eutrema yunnanense; assembly: GCA_002933935.1. NCBI lineage: Eukaryota > Viridiplantae > Streptophyta > Magnoliopsida > Brassicales > Brassicaceae > Eutrema > Eutrema yunnanense. The sequence continues at coordinate 397,891 of PKML01009694.1, read as the reverse complement.
ATTAGCACTTTCAAGATTGAAAAGAAACTAACCACAAATTCTGAAAATTCAGCTGAAGTAATACTAGCGATCTTACCTTTGAATCCCGTAACAGATTGGACCAACAATCATCTGCAACAAACCAAAACGTGTGAAACCTTTAAAGCAGTAAGGATTCGAGAATCTCAGATAGAGAAAGCATAAAGAGGCAGGTCCAAGGGGAAAATACCGATATTGACATGTATGTATCCTAAATCAGCCAAGCCAGATGAGACCAGAGCATCAGCTATTAATTGAGAGTATAATAAATATCAGCAACTTCAATGAACATACAAAAGAAAAGAAAAAGATGAAACATGTGAGTAGCTTTTTCAAAAAAGCTAAGGATTTACCAGTTTCCTTAATGACTGTTTCATTGATATTGCAAGCAAAGAAGTTCCAGCTATTCCATCTGTCGATTATCAAGGCACAAGTCCAATAAGAGACCTCCAAATTTATAAACTTTACACCACAACAGAGACAAAACACATCAAAAAGTTGTTCCTTTATACATTAAAACCGAAACTCAGAAACTAAATTGCAGAACCAGAAACAACCCACGAAAGTCAACATCCAAAACTATGAACAAACAATCGAAAAAGCTAATTCCTTGAACCTAACCCCATTTGTGGAGTTCGAGCGAGGCCATTGTTGAGCTGCAAGCGGCCGTACAGAGAAGTATCATAGATCGAATTGAAAGATTTGCTGAAAACCAAACCACCAGTATTGCTCTGCAACAATGGCGCTTTAACTCTTCCTCCGATCGACTGAGAGACCAAAACAGATATCGAGAAGAGCCCAACGAGGAACAAGACCGAATCTTCCATCTTCTTAATAATCGCCATTAACGTCCTCACACTCCTCCGGGGATTTATTTCTCTACTTGTCCTTGTTGAATGAACCAAATCATGAAGAACACGAAACTGGTTTTAGAATAGAGTCGTATCGATATCTCCAAAGAGTTCGATAAAATAATTAAGTAGTATCAGAATATGCTTACGAATTATCATATATCGTTTTCATTAAACTCATTACATGGATTTTCTAATATTCTCGTTAAACGATATGATCTGTCCCATTTGTTAGTTTGACATACGAATGTCATTTTTTTTTTTTTGTACAACACATACCAATTAATTAACTTTTAAGCATTTATTAAGATTCGATTTTATCTATCTATATTATTATTTAAGGAATCATTTAAGAAAATAAATTTTATTTTGTAATTTATTACGTATTATATCATTACAAATAATAAAAAATAATTGAAATAAAAATATATATAATTATTTTTTAAAAATTATGAAAGAGAATTTATAAAATATTTGTTTTTTATTAAAAAATTATTTATTATTTAGTTTTTTGAATTATTACTATGTTAAAAATATTATATATTTTTAAAATAATAGCAATTCATATA
>PKML01009694.1:377201-396358 GCA_002933935.1 Eutrema yunnanense | reverse complement strand
AAATTATTATTTAAATATATTATAAAATTAAGGTAAAATCAATTTTTTAAAAATTTTAAAACAATTTTAAAGAAAATATTTTAAAAAAATCCCAAAATATCTTCCTTAACCTGATTAGGAAACTTGTGTTAACTTTTTTTTTTCCCTTCTCTAATTGTTCCACGTCGGATTCCATATATTCCCAAATACTATTATTAACAAAATAAACACAAGAAAATAAAAAAAAGTGGAGGCCTCATAAATCACCAGATCACTAAACTCCCACGTAACCACATTAATCACAGCCATATTGTTCATTTGTGGCCCCCTATCCATTTCAACCCCAACCACATACAAACCACATGTATGTTTTATATAAAATCTACTACAATTTGCCATCTCGTTTACTTGGAACCAGAGTGAAAACCAAAAAAGATGGGTCTAAGAGCACTGCCTCTTCAACACAACGGGGGGTTCGTCTCCACGACCAAAGTCCAGATCTCAAGAACCTCGCCGAGAATAAGCCGGAGCCCTAGATGGGTCGTCGTGTTGGCGAAGCAAGAGAAAGATGAGGAGGAGAAGAAGAAGGAAGAGGAGACTTCGTTGTTCACTAGACTAACGGATGCGTTGGATTTCTCACAGGTTCGGTCGGAGAAAGACGCCGAGCTTCTCTACGAGGCTCGTGAAGCCACCAAATCCGGCGGCAAGATGAGCAAAGAACAGGTCGGTTTTTATGATAATAATGATGCATCTTTTGTTTATGATAATTATTGGATTTACCATCGAAATATGTTTGATATAATCGTAAATTCGTAATGGTGCAGTATGGGGCATTGAGAAGAAAAATCGGAGGGACATACAAGGACTTTTTTAAATCCTACGTTGAAGGTAAACTCTATTAAGTTTGTGAAAATGATTTTCTTTTATATTATTTGTTATAAGTATTTGGATTAATCGTAAATTATTGTTTATATAATAAATGGGTATAGTGGATGGGGAATATGTGGAGGAAGGATGGGTGGACAAAACATGTAAAATATGCAAAAAGGACACGAAGGGTGAGGCAAGACAAGTGGACAAGTTAGGGAGATATGTTCATGTCTCTTGTCTTCAAAATCCCTCCAATTCTTCTGGAAACTTCTTCACCAGACTCTTCTCTAGATGATCAATTTCCCGACTCATATATATGAATGTTTTTTTTTTTTTAAGCTAAGCTATATTTTGCAATTTTGTGTATTTCTATGACTAAGTATTCAACAGGAACAAAAAAAAAATCATATTTTTCCAATCAATGCAAGCCACTTCACCCACTAGTATCCTTAATGCATTCCTTGATCTCATTACTTCTTCCATTCTCTATCTTGTTTGCTTCTGGCCAGTAACTACGGTTACAATCCAATTTTCTCTCTTTTAATGGGCTATATTTTGAACGGGCCCGTTCCTTGTATTGACTACATTCTGGGCTTTCAAATTACGGAATTAGGGTTTCCGTCGTTTTTCGAACTAAATTGTTTAGTCAAAGTTGAGTAGTTTATCATGTGAATTTTTATATTTAGGAAAAGTATCTTAGTGCTATATGTCCATAGATTGCTCTCTTTTCGAACGTGAGTTGAATCGCTAAGCCATTGATTTTTTTTTCCTGTCTTTTTATAGTGTTGGAAGTGAAAAACAAAGGCAAAACTATGATTTTGAAGANCGTATGATCCAAGTTTTTATTCAAGTTAAACCGAATTACAAATTAGTTTTTTTAATAACCAATTAGAAAATCCTTGCATATACTTTTCTATGATATGAATATCCGTTTTGAAAACAAATTAGTGTACAAATTAGTTTTTTTTAATAACCAATTTATATAATATTTGCATTATGTTATTAAAAAAAAAAAACTTAAACGGGCTGTCCGTTTAAGTTTAACTATGTCAAAATCCGTTTAAGCTTATATGATAAACGGGTTTAAACGGGCTAATTTTTATAAACATGCCTGTTTAGGTCCACGAAATTCTGGCCCATTTTAACATCCCTATAGCGAACCAAACAATTAGTCTGCTCTCGAAACGTGTATCTCCTGCTCGTATAGTGCTGAGACGATTTCGTACTGTTTTGTCAATCAACCGGATCAGTAGTTGTGGTGGAGATGGTGAGTCTCCGTGCTTACGTCAATTCCGCTCTAACCAAATTGTATGCAACGTGGCTTGGAAGAGGTATTTGATGATGAATATTCGCAAGTGGTCGTGGCCTGATAAGTGGATATGAGGTGAGTAAGCCCATTACTTTTATTTTACTTTTTCAAGACCATTAGAGCACTTTGCCCATATTATCATAGCCCATACGCCCTAAATTTGATTAATCATCGATCACAGAAGAGAAAGCAAATATGAATCTGATAGATTAGTTTATGAATCTTTGTCTTTGTATCCCTTTCTAAATTCGATTAGCCATGGTCCATGGAAGGTGTGTATCTCAGGGCGAGGCAGCGTTTGCGTTTGGAAGAAACCGTTCAAGCATTTGAACTATGGGCTAACAATTCAAATGTAAGATTAGGGTTAACTTTTCTCGCTTAATAAATTTTTTATTTAAAAAAAAATAATTATGTCATTCTATTTCACATTAAAAACAAAATAATTATTATGCAAACCTTGCATCTATATTTACATCTTTTGGAACCCTAATCCTTACACTGATCATATTTATGATTACTTAATATTATTATTTTTGTTAAAAACTTAATATATAGGTTGTTGTTATGTAATCCAGTGGCTTTCCTTTTGTAGTGTACATATCCCAGAGCTTTTTTCAAGACATATTGTGACGAATGTGTGTTATATGCATGATGCATCTACGAAACAAATATAGCAATAGCCAAGTTGCTGACCTACTTTACAGCATAAAAACACATCATTTCATACATAGAGGAACTAACAATTCCATCAAACCTTTCTCCGTTACAAAGACTTAATAAATTAGAAAAAAGAAAAAAAAATAGTGCATTTGATAGCCAAAAAAAAATGACTTGCCTTTCGAGACACCTTTAGAGATGTAATGCGGGATGAACGAAACATAGATGGTGAATATTCTCCAATATTATAATACATATTGATGATACAAGATTGGAATACCATCCCAGGTGAGAACTTAATACCGAAAATCCCACCCATGCCTAGCTAGAGATCTCGAAATCTTCCCTTCTCCATATGGTTTAGCCTGAAACTAATCTGCATATACATATTAATACATTAATTACTTGCATTTTATGGTTTGTATATATATATAATTTTTTCAGAATCATATATTAATTAGAAGTTCCATGCCTAGAAGAGATTAAAGAATGAGATCAGAATGATTGCATACGGTACCATGGCTTAGTGAGAGTCGGACTAACAAGAAGCCAGATGCTGTGGTCCATGGACGACCGATCTCTCTAAAGATCGATCGGGTTTTTTTATTTTCACTTTCTCATGAGCTTGATCTGCATCTCTATGGACTATACATCCTTTCCTTTTTATAAGCAGAATGTAATTATAACATTAAAAAAAAAATTGATAAATAACATTTGAAGTTGTGGAAAAAAACCAAATTAATAAATAAGAGAAAGACGTTGTCTTTTGGATTATTGACACGAAACGAGCAAAGCAACCTAATTTTTAAAGTAGGAACATACCGTCGGATTGTTGACACGGCGAAAAGGTTGGCCCACGAGTTTTTGGAGTTGAACATTTTAGCATGAGACGATGATTTTGCTAACCCACGCCGTGACTTCTCGGCCCCACTCTCTAGCCAATACGAACATAACACGACGATATCTATGTAGTGAAGACTAGACACGTGGATTCTGAGACCAGGTCATCATTCTGAGTCATATCGACGTCAACTCCAAACTCGTATATAGTGAAATATTCAGTTTTTACTTTTTTCTACTTCGAGAATCTTTATTTTTAAACTTTTAGGGGGCTAAAGATATATGAACATAATATTGATTCAAAAAATCCTTTATCAAAATACGATAAATATATATTATATAAAAACTGCTTTTAAGAACATAAGTATATAAAAAGATAACATAGTTGAGTTATTCATTATGGATCACCGATCACCTAATCAACTAATCTAACCCTTTAATTACATTAATTAAGAGTTCATAAAGTAACGAAACTTCTCACCACATAAATCATGATTACAAAAAAACCTTTAATTTTTCTTAATGTTTTTCTTTTCGTCACATTTGAGTGAAAACGACACATTTCACTCTTAATCATTTTGGTTTTGCTTATGATAGAAGAAACAACAGCCGATAATGATCATCAAACCAATTAACCAACAAAAAAAAAAAACGAACCGAAATGGGCAAAACATGTTTTCAAAGGCTGGGTTTTTGCTTACTCTGTTCGGGAACCGTGCTGTGTATGAACCTAAACTTTCTCCTCGGAGTGACCAACTGTTTATCATCGACGGTAGAAACTTGATTCCGGTTTAGAACATTGCTGATTGAAACATTACGTTTCAGCACTGGCTTAGGAAGATCAATCATATGGCTCAATAAGGAGCATCTAGGAAAGTTATCTCCTTTCATTGAGCGCTTCGCTCTAATAGCTTTCTGATCTTTCCATGACTCAATGTTCCACTGCCGAAACGCATCTTCTGCTTCAAGTTGCTTCACATTAGCAATTTCTACCCGGTTTAGCGCCATTTCCAAGGCTTGTTTACTTTGTTTAACTTCTTCATTAGCTTCCTCCAGCTTCCTCAGGATCTCTATTCTTGAGATATTGGTGGATAAGTCTTTGTTCATCTGCGCTTGAAGTGTTAAGCGAGATCTTGGAGGCTCCAGGAAGCAGAGACCGTCTTGGTTTTCCACGCTGGATAGTATGGTCATTTCAGCAATCGCAAGTGCTTCCGCTGCTCTCGCCGCTTCTTCCATTTTTCTTGCAGCAGCCAATCTCATCTCTGCGGTTCTCAGACAAGTCTTGCTCTGTCTATGGAAAGTTGTATCATTGGTTTCAGTCACCATCATAACCTGTTCACATTGCGGATTCACAGATAATTTCTCGGTACTGAATCTCTCTCCTTGATCTGGACCTGCTGGTTTTAACCTTAAACGGTTAAGCTCCTCAGCTAGAGACGCCGCTGCAAGGAAATGTTTCTGCTCCTCCGTTTCCATATTCAGAGAATCAACATAGGATTGAATCATCGCAAGATCATCCATGGTTTTACCAAGATTCATACTGGCTTGCTTCAATTCCATGAAGATCATTTCTGGAGACTTCAGGGGATTATGATGGCAGTGTTCATCGATCATCTCTTTGATGTGGGAACTAAGATGTTCAGGGGTCTCCATGAGTCTCAATGATTGTTGATGCCGCTGCCGCTTCAAGTCTTCGAAAATCCTTTTGGTTGATCCAAGGGCTTCCAGAAAATCTAAAGTTTCTAATTCTTTCATAATCAGATCCTTCTCGAGCTCCGCTGCCTGTTTTTCCATTCTCTGTATGTCAAATTCTCCCACACCGTCCTGAAAAATGACAAACCAACAAACATAAAAACCATGTCTCACGCTTTATAGTTCTCACAACAAAAGATAATTTTCTTGTCATTATCATGCTTCCACCATCAAATGATCAAACCAAGAGTCAGCTCTGTAGTTTGTTAGTTTTAGAAGAAAATTGTCCCCTGTATGATATGCATACAACGTTTAACACATAATGGCTTCACACAAAAAAAAAAACATAAACATAAATGTTGCAGACAAGGTCGTAGATAACATTTGTGGCGCAGAGGCAGAGCAAAAATTTCAAGACGACCTTAAAACTGTCAACACATGTCTTCATTATGATAGATCACTACACAAAGTTTTGAAATTTCTACTTAGTTCGGGTATTAACCACCTAGAATATGGAAATGTTTCCATAATTGTCTACAGAACTCACGTAATTGTCTCCGAGTTTGAAGGGAACGCAAGACCCACGACCACCAAATCCTGTTACCGTCTTCTGATCCGACTCGAACGGTGGAGAAATGTCGATTTCAGCTCCTCTCAAGCCTCCTCTCTTTGTACTCGCCGGGTTAAGATTCTCGGACCCGTATTCGATTCTCACCTCCCGGATTCTGGGTGTACCCGGATTCGCCTCCGCCGCAGGGATCTGAAACCTCTCCGCCATTTTCCGCCTCGAGAGCCAATTGGTTTGTCACCAATGGAAAACAGAATTAAAGAGAAACCCATCGCAGTCATCATAGTTACTGCCCAGAAGCAAACAATAAAGAAAAGAGCTCTTGAAGTTGAACAAGTAATGATTGTGTTTTCTCGTTACTCGGAGAGTTTAAGACATGTATTGAGGATAATCAATCATGTGTGTGTGACTTGCGTGGCTTGTATTGATTGGGTTATTGCTTCTCTCTAATCGGATGGTTAATAAATGCCAATTTTGGGCCGTTGATTAAGGAAGTGGACTTGGGCCGTTGATTACGGAGGTGCTTAAAGGTATCGTGAATCACATCTTCCTGAGTCTGAGGCATAAACCAAACCCATGAAAATACGAATTTAGGTCGTCATTTTTATATACGTAGATAAGAATTACTAAATAAATAATATGAACTTTGCATACATGTCATCGCACAAAATACGTTCACATGGACATATTGTTTCTACAGAGTGATCTCGATATTGTAGGTCTGTAACAAAAAGTTTGAGTTGTTTGTGTATTCAGATACAATTTCATATCCGGAGCTTTACATTATAATGTCCCCGTGCGATATTGCATTATATCAGATACAATTTCATATCAGATACAATTTCACCGTCCCCGTGCGATATTGCATTATAATGTACTCCATATAGTAAATGTATGTGTCAAATATTATAGAACTAGGATTCAACCCGTGTGATATTGCATTATAATGTATATAGTAAATGTATGTGTCAAATACAGTATAATTTGAAATTTAAGAAAAAAAAATTTTATATGAATTTTATAATATTTCTAATTAATTATTATATATAGAATTGTCAACCCAGACTAATATATCTATTTAACCCGTTTTGCAATGAACTAAAATATTATTCGGGTTACACCGCAAAAATCTATAATAGTGAAAACATATTCAAACTTTTGTTTTGATATATATTCAAATAAAATATAATAATCGTAGTGAAAAATATTGCAAGATCTCGAATATATTTTCTATGAATATGTATGGATTGATTATTGTTTAAAAATATCATAATAATTAAGAAACTAAATAGTAAATAACCTCTTTAATGGTAAATAATTTTTTTTCATATTCTTATCAATAATTTTAAAAGATAATTATATATTTTCCTATTTTATTTATTTTTCTTATTTTTAATGGTATTTCATGTAATAACTTATAAAACAAAGTTCATTTTCAAAAATGTATTCTTAAATAAAATTATAGTGATAAAATATTATTGAGTTGTTGATTTGATAGAAGATCATAAGACCCATATATAGTGTTTCCCGAGTTGATCGTCTTTGCAGATTTCTTGGTGCGGTTGTTTCCAGAGAAGCTGTAGGCGTTGTTGATCTGAGTATTTAAGGGTTTCTCTCGGATCACGGTTGTTCGCGGTAACTACGACGTCTGATCTTGCTTAGTTTCCGGTCTTGCGATTACGCTGATTTTCTTTTCCTTGATTGCATTGGTCGTATGCTTGTCTTCTTCCTCTGTTACTCCGTTCTCTAGTTTTTGTTCTCTTGATGTAGTATGTTTGTAGTTAATTAGTTTTTGTCTTTTTGTCTTCGGGTTATTTCTGTAATTTTTGTCAAAAACAAAAAAAATGATATAAAATTTAACATTTAACCAAAAAAAAAATACCAAACAATATAAATCTTCATAATTCTTATCATAATAGGATATCTATGAGAATATTTTTCAGTTGGAATCACGAGTTTCACTTTATAACCGGATTCTAATGACCCACAACATTTAGTTCACAAATGTTGCTCTCCAAAATATCTCCAATAATATGCGTGAAATAAATAGGTAGAACATTCTCATATAGTTTTCTAACTAACTTTGTGGCCATTTCATTATCGAAAAAACGAAAGAAAAAAAAAACTTTAATTGTGGTCATTTCTCTATCGAATTAAAGCCAAATCGGAGTAGGAGAGAACGGGACCACGTACGAAATATAATCTTCATTAATTAATTATACGGTCTCAACTGTCTTCCTCTACTTTCATCCAACGGTCCAAATTCATCAACGCTTGATCACGCTCCTCTTTCCATCCGTCACGTTTCTATTTCTTTTTCTGCTTACGTAATATTCCAACTTTTTTTTTTTTTTTTTTTTGGGGTGCAAATGTGAAGAATTCCAACGAAGTTAGAACCGACAAAAGATGATTTTCATATTAAGTGATGTTGGGACTTACTAGTTACCAATAAACAAACACTGGTAGTATTATTCATACAGCCATGCTATATAATTATGTAAATTTTTTTTAATTAATTAGTGGTTTTGTCACATATTAAAAAAATTAAAGCTTTTGTTGGTTGTAAGCCATCTTTTTGGATGAGACTGATGGGTTACGACCAACAAGAGCTTTAATTTTTTTGCCGACTAGGTGTGAAGTCTTCATCTTCTATAGCTTAAACGTGTGGCGGTTAGATTAGCTAGTCACATAAATACTTCCTTAATACTCCGTTAATCGAGGGAAAGTCTATATAAAAGGTAACATATTTAAATTTAAGTATAAAAACACTAAGCAATGCATATAGCTTTATAACTCATTTAACTATTTACCAATAATGTGATCCATCCCCACGGCTACGACTCTCTCATAATTAATGAAAAGCATTAAGTAATGCATACACATCCAACAGTAAGATAGCCACCTTCCATTTATGGCCTATGTACATGTACAGTATGCTCATCCATATGAATTATTTTTCCTATAAAAAATCCAAAATAGTTTAGTAGAAAAAAAAGAACCATGCAATGATGCAAAGAAGACTCTTTTGTCTCTTTATTTTTGTGTTCGTGTGAGATCTAATCACCTCTTAACTGTTGTTTCTATTATCGTTCGTACTTAAACTCCGACAAAAACCCGACTCAAACGCATCAGAGATTACAACACAAATAGAGAGTTTGTATAAAAATGTCAGGAAGATCAAAAGATGAGGTGGAGTACTCTGCAATCGACGAGGAGCAAGAAGATGCTGAAGAAGAGAGATCCTCCTACTATGGCGGAGCCTCCATACCATTCGTATGGGAGTCTAGGCCAGGCACACCCAAACACAACCACTTTTCCGATTGCTCTTTTCCTCCGCCGCTCACGCCGCCTCCGTCGTATTACTCCTCCTCCGGGATTTTGTCAACGCCAAAGAGACAGAACAAGGTGAGAACAAAGCTAACTAGAATCATGTCGATGTCTCTGTTCCATGATCTCAGGAAGAGCAGTAACAGTAGCAAGAAGACGACCAACTATGTCTCTGGGTCATCGTTTTCTTGGTCGTCTACGTCTTCGTCATCTTCCTTTTCCTCCTCGCCGCCACATCCTTTGAGAAAACCAGTGAGTCTTGGTAAAAACTCACCGGTTCTGTGTGCTAGATGCAAAGAGCATGAGCTTAGGTCGTCGCCGACCTCGACTCTGTGCTACTCCAATGGTGGAAGAAAAGGGTTTAGTTCTTCAATGGGGAGTATGAAGAGATCTCTGTTCTCTGTTCCTAGACATGGATCCACTGGTAAAGCTCTCATCATCGGAGACATGAACAAAGCTTGATTATGTGAATCCATTGTGTTCTTGATTCGTTCTATGAGCTGCTTTGCCTCATTGAACAGAAAGTGTGCTATAATGCTTGATGTGTGCATGTAATTGTATGATATATATAGTTTGTCTCTCTGAGTCGTGGTATAAAGCTTGTGTTGTAAACTGGCTTTTTGTCATTTCATATCTATCTAGAACCAAGAAAGTTCTCCCAGTAAAACGAAGTCAAATATTATAAAGTGATGGATCTTTTTTTATACACAAAGGTTGGCATGTCAATGTGTATTAAGGGAACAGTGAAATATTCCCAGTGAGAAGAAGCCTTAGCTATACAGTGATTCGAACAGGTTATGGTGTGTCATTAATATCCTTAAGATAGTTATCACTTCTAACTTAGTCTAAGTCGCTAGCAGATACCTCTTCTTCTGGCAGCTCAAATGCATCGACCTCTGCAAAATACGCTCTCTGCTGCTCGATATAATCCTGAGAAACTCCATGAGCCAAATTATCTTTCTCATCCTTTACCGTTCGCTGCCTCTGTAATGTAACCATAGATAAAGAATTAAATTTAGAGCAAACTTATATGGTACCAATAGGTATAAGGCTCTACAAATGAATAATGAGAGCAACACAGAACTGCTACACTTCTGATGAGAATATAGTTAGAGATTTCCTGAATTCACCTTTCTGGGAGCCACTTTCAAGGGCTTCGGTTTGTTTTCATTTGCTTGATGTCTTTTGTTCCTGTGATACAAATTTGAATAAGACTTTCTAAAACAAAGAAACATGCTTGAATTTTACACATGCCACAAAATGCTAAACAAATTTGATGGGCATGATAGGATAGGTTCAACACTAATACCAGTTATATCATCTAGATTCCTTACTGATACGATTCTTAACAGAACAAGCCACAATACAGCAACAATAAGTTAAGTTACCAGATCTTATTTTCCCAAAACTCAACAATGTTCTATCCTGTTTCCACATGTCCATAGCTACCATTAGTCATTACCAGATCTTATTTTCGCAAAACTCAACAATCATATATCATTGAAAGAGTGTTCATACCCAGAGCTTGATATCAAGTCAAGACGAAGGCAAGCCACTGCACCAGAGGAAGCTGCGTCTTTATTCCTTTTTTTCCCAGAAGCCTTCCTTCTTACCGTGTAAACCGAGTACGGCTCAGCAACCTCCTTGTCACCAAGGCCTAAGCATAAGACAGTTCTTAAACATCAGCTTAAGATAGACACAGAACCAATTAAGCAAAATCACCAATTGAATTGAAAACCAGCTTGATACCAGTTTCCAATCCAGTTAATATTTGAAAATTTAAGGAACATGATGATGACGACCCAGCTACTTCTTTTCCACTATAACAGGAAACGTGATAAGATTCAAGCATAAATCTAACCATTCTTCCTTTAATTCCTAAATACACAAAAGCGACAAACAAAACCCTAGAGTTGCGCACAAATTCAATTCAAACGAAATTTCCTCAGAAGAAGATGGAAATCGATACACTATAACCAAATTAGACCAAACCCCATTACAGGTGAATGAATTACCCTCAACAGAGCGCGAGTTTTGGGGACGAGAAGGCGCAGAGGCCGGAAAACCCAGATCGGCAGACATACGCCGAGTTACGGGTCTAACGCTCGTGGCAACAGACCGGGAAGCGCTTCCGGCACCAGCCTTTGATTTATTGACATCTTCCGGTTTTGGGGGACGAGAAGGCGTAGGGGCCGAAATACTCAGATCGGCGGGAATTGGGCGAGTGACGGGCCTAACGCTCGTGGAAAGAGAGCAGGAAGCGCTTTCGGCGGCAGCCTTTGAGTGATTAACATCTTTGTTTTTCTCCTTGAGCGAGGTTTGATCTACTAACCTCTTAAGCGAAGAAGTGAGACTCGGATTCGCGAATTTGACAGAAGATGGCTGTAGGGAAGATCTGGAGACGGTGTTTGTGCAATCTCCGAGGGGTCTCCTATGTAATCTTCCTCCGAGAGAGCGATGAGCTTCCATTTTAACCCGGTGAGTCGGATTCTTCGGATTCACCTGAGGTTTTGGGGGAGAAGATGCCACTCCCTGTTGGCGGGAAAGTGAAAGGGTCGAAGAAAGGAGAAGAGTTCTGAGGAAGATTCGAGAGCTGAGGAAATTAGTTTGGGGATTTATTAGCCCAATTAGGCAAATTGTTTAGTGGGCCTATATTTGGCAAAATTTGAATTATATTATCTTAAAAGTGGTTTTACTTTCACCATACTTACTACGATAAGTAATTCTACTTTTTTTGTCAAATAGATCATTTTTTTACCTTTAAACCATCAAATTACAACGAACATCACGTTAGAAATATTTAATAAATTTGTATTATACAATAATTTCATTTTTTAGGAGTTGAATCCTAAAGTTGCTACAGAAACACTAAATTTTTGGTCACTGTTAAACAAAAAGAATTTTCACGAATTTTTAAAGAGGAAATTTGATTTAATATTCCAAAAATTTTAAATATTTTGAAAACTAACTCATGTTTTAAAACATTTGAAAATTAACTTTTTATTAGGTAAAAAGATAATTATACCAACATAAATTTTGAGAATTTATAAATACAACAAAGTATTTATTTTGGATTCTTAATTTTCAGAATAAAATATATATGATCAATTTCTTAATTATAATCTATGTATTAAATCAATCTATAAGATTCTCTTGGATATCATAGAACAAACGGTTAGAGTTTTGGTTGATTCTCTCAGCTCCACCATGATCTTCTTGTAATCTGCATGCCAAAGCTTGGACTTAAACCCTCTCAACTTCAAATGAGGGTCTTTTATATCAATGTTACTGTACATCTCTCTTACAGGTAAAATATGCTTGTGCCAATAATCATGTTAGTGAATATACCAGAAGATACAATAACATCGATTGTGTTTAAAGTGGTGGTGAATCACAACTGCTCATTTCCTTTCAATATAATCTATAGAAGAATCTACACTCTGTATTTTTATATTAATCGAAAACAATAAAATAAATTTTAAAAACAATTTCTATGTTTGATATATCTAGAGTATTTTGATAGTTTTAAATGTAAAAATGTTAGTTTTCAAACTTTTTAAAACAAATGTTAGTTTTCAAAATATATAATTTTTTTGGAATATTAAACCAAATCTTCCATTTTTAAATATCTATTATTTAGAATTTTAAACTCAGCCACAAATAATTCTTCATTTTTGGAAGAAGTTTCCCTTCGTCGTCTTTTTGCGTTGAAGCTCCAAGAACTTGACGTAAAATTGTCCTTGGGTCTTTTCGTTTTCTCTTCCTATTATCATTTTTTTTATAAAAAAACTGGAGTATCCAAAAGCTTTCTAGGCCCAAGAATAATCTCCAACTGCCCAACAATTGGGGTATACATCAGCAATTTACTGATTTAATCGTAGAAAAATAGCAAAAGCAACTCGAACCCAGGAGGCAAAGGGCACATTTTTCTATTATCGTTTGGTTGTAAAAAATTTCTTTTTAGGCTTATGTCCCAGTTGTGGGCTATTGGCTCCGATGAGTTGTTTTTGTTGCACCTGGCTTATGTAGTTTGTAACCAATCTTATTCTGTTGTAATATACATCCATCTCTATAATATTATTTAAGAAGACATTTTTATAAATGAATTTTGTTTTGTAAGTTATTACAAGAAATACCATTATAAATAACAAAGAATAATTGAAATAGGAAAGGATATAATAGTCTTTTAAAATTATTGATTAGAATATGGAAAGTATATATTTTGCATTAAAAAGGTTATTTATTATTTAATTTCTTAATTATTTTTAATACTATAGATTTTAAAATAATAATTAATTCATATATATTCAAATAAAAAAATATATTCAAAATCAGGCTATATTTTTCACTATAATTTATTATATTTTATTTGAATATATATCAAAACAAAAATTAAAAAATATTTTACTAATTTTCTAAAAAATTAGACACAAAAAACTATTCTTTTTTTAAAGTTCGTAGACTAACCAAAAAAACTATAGCCATTTAACGGTGGATATTAGAGTTATGTTTTCAATATTATAAGTTTTTGCGGATTAGTCCGAATAATATTTTAGTTCACTGCAAAACAGGTTAAATAGACAAATTATTATAAATTGACAGCTTTATCTATAATTATTAATTAGTCATATATAAAATTCAGATAAAAATAATTTTCTTAAATTTTAAAATAATTTTTTTTAAAAAATTAATATGCGCTATAATTAGCGCGAGTTAAATCCTAGTATAATAAAAAAGTAGCCACATATCGATAGTCACCATTTTTAATAGCAAGAGTGATAAATAAAGCAAAATTATATTGTTTGATTTCATCATTCTTAAGTTTTTAGTCTTTAACGGAACGCATAAAAGAAAAAGAAAAATTCAAGTGCATTTTGTAAAAAGTAAGAATATTTGTCTCATGCGCTCTATTTTACGTACAAGATATAACAATTTACTCTTTATGTCTAATGCTGACTCTTTATGTTGCTTTGTTGATGCTTCATAGATATCCTCTACACATCGTGATGAAATCAAACAATATAATGTTGGACAAAAAAAAACACTCGGATCCTTCAATGTATTTTTTTTCAACTCTGAGTAAACCAACGTAAAATGTAAATTGCTAATATACATTTTGTTATTTGGTGTCATCATGAACGCTAATATACATATATAATATTAAATTTCTTGTACATAATATATCTTTAGAAAGCTTAACGAATAAAAAAATGAGTTTGAAAATAGTTTTTTTATAAGTTCATAGTCAAATCTCAAATATACTAATATCCAATAAAATAACAAACAAGTAAACTTTTGAATGAGCCCATATATAAAAATGTAAAAAAAAAAAAAAAAGGTACTTGGTACTACAACAAAACATGTGTAGTACAAGAAGACCTCACGATAATCCTTCATATATATGCTCGTACTTTCCGTGAGTGGATTGTAAAGTTGGTAAGGCTTTTTCCACATCGGGTATAACCAACCTTCCTAAAACTTTTTTCTATTATATTGGAGTACATATGGTAATTGCACTCAATTCTAATAATGCGCTTCTCGTTTCCTTTACGCTAACTCCTCCGAATCTTTGCTTTTGGCGTCGCTATAAATGATCAATATCATTTCTTCTCATTCTACAAACTAACATACATCTCACTATCTAATTCGAATCATCGATCTCAAAGCTCCTCGTTTCGTTTCACCTCATTGTAGCCATGTCTCAGGTAATTTTGACTTTGATCTCTCTATATAATTCTTGGGTTTACGTCTGGTTATTGGCCATAAAACGATGACATAATGTTCTCAAGATACACAATAATGATCTTTAAGCAAGCACGTCTTTTCGTGTTCGTTTCCAAAAGATGCTAACAATTCTTTAGTATCAACGCTCATCAGCATATATATGATTCTAGTTACATATGTTATTATTAATTATATATATATGTATATGTATAGTGGTGTTCATCGGTCTAAGTCAGCCGATTAGAACCGCAGATCAAGCGATTTTAAACGGACGATTCATATTTTGAAATCAAATGATATAAAATTGTGAAAGAAGAAAAAATTATATTATTTGTCAATATTGATTAAAATTGTGACAAATTAAGTTTGAACCCTAAAATTAAATGTTAATTAGAGATAAAATTACCTGTTGATATATATATATATATATTGTGCTAATTTTTTTCCGATAAAAATGTTTAATATATGCAGACTGTTGTCCTCAAAGTTGGTATGTCATGCCAAGGCTGCGTTGGTGCCGTCAATAGAGTCTTGGGCAAAATGGAAGGTACTTTAATCGTTTTTTTTTTCATGTTCTAAGATACTTTCTATTACTCATTCTTATTTTTACGCCTCGTAATTTGCTGACTAAAGAATTTATAAAATAATCTCAGGGGTTGAGTCATTTGACATTGACATCAAGGAGCAAAAGGTGACAGTGAAAGGTAACGTTGAGCCTGAAGCAGTTTTCCAAACAGTTTCAAAGACCGGAAAGAAGACTGCTTACTGGCCTGTGGAGGCTGAGGCTGAGCCGAAAGCCGAAGCTGAGCCTAAGAAGGAGACTGAGACTGAGACTAAAACCGAGGCTGAGACTGAGACTAAAACCGAGGCTGCAGAGACTAAAACCGAGGCTGAGACTAAGACTGAGGCTAAGGTCGTTGTTGAACCAAAACCCGCAGAAGCCGAGACTAAGCCATCGCAAGTTTAAGTACTAAAGAGATGACAATGGGGCTACTTATCCATATTTGCAATGCTTCTTATTATCTTTGGTTTGTGTGTTTGTTGTAAGAACTAAGAAATGCTTTCTCTAAGTACCTAATATCTCATAGATACCTTTTCAACTTTTGATAACAAGATGTTGGACCCATGTTGTTCCGACTTTCTTTTATTATAAGTTTCAAGTGTTTAACTGGTTAAATACAGCGAAGACTTTAAATATTCAACATAATCCATTCAGGCATCTCTCTGAATATTTGCAAAACAAATTGGACTATATATAGTCGAGAGAAATTGTAAGATGAGCCGGCCTTAAGAATTTGGGACCCCTAAAGCAAAAGTTTTTTTGTGTGGCCTACAAATGTTTTGTTTAAGTTGAAACATTTATATGACATGGTTAAGGTGGGACTTGAACTCCCTTTCCTTTAGTATTGTACAAGCCCATAACCAATTACAGTAATGATTTTTTTTTTTTCTAGACGTGGCCTTAAAGTTACACAATATATATATTGATGTGGCCATGAGCTAAATACATAAATTCTTTCAATAGTTCTTTATTCCCAAATTTCTAATTTAATCCATTACAGAAAAAAATTCGTGCTAAGACTCGGAAAGCACACTCTAATATCAACTCTTACAAAATATATGAGTAAATTAATATTTTTTCCAAAAAACAAAGCAAACTAATCTTCGAGCTATATATAGTAATAGTATAGATATACGCGTATATATCCATGGATGGAGCGACGTGCTTACACTACACATATTTGCTGTTGAATGGTTGAAAAGTCTCTTTCTTTTTACCAACTTTAAGTCTTCTAGCTTTTGAAGCGATCATATCCCAAATCTCCACATTCTTATTATTTCCTCTCTAATTGTTCATTAATTATTTTTTTCTAATTTATGTATATATGTATGTTTAACGCATCATCGATCATGTATATATGTATAAAGCATATACAGCATATTAATAAAATGATAACATAAGTAAGAACAATTTCATCATCCATATAACAATTAATTAATAATATCCAATGAAGGTTCCAAGTTCCAACTAGACAACTCTCCTAAAAAGATTCCTTCATGACTTAATCATTTCATTTTTCGTTGTTTTATTTGTTTAAATTATGCTCAACAACTCTTTACGGTACGGAAACAATCATGTACCGAGTTGATCATTAACGAAACTTTTATATAAAAATGTTTTCAAGAACGTAACCATCTCTAACCAACTCTTGAACAATAATTTATCAACTTGAGTTTGAAGCAAGAAACTGCTCCTCCATCATCTTCTTCCTCGGTTGATATTCTTCTTCATATTCTCAAGTTTACTCCAAAAGTTTGCGAGATATATAGAGAAATAGAGAAGAGGAAACTACAAACTAAGAAAACTTAATGGATTGCTCAATCTGCACCACAATGCCATCTATTTTAAAGCCACCGAGGAACACGATATGTGGATCATGCTACGAAGGGGCTAGAACCACTATCGCGCTGCTCAAGAAGCTTGAGGGCTCGAAAGAAGATCATGGCAAATCCACCGATAAGTCCACCGTCAACACTGTCTCCTCTCTTTCTTCTTCTCCTTTGTTTTCTTGTGAGGTAAGCTATATATGTATTCCGAACTTAGGTTTTTTTAAAAGATATCAAAGTTTTTACATGCCAAAATACATTAATTGATCGGTTTTATATGACTTTCAATTATATTCCAGCCGCAACCATTAGAGAAGGTGATAAAATGGATGAAAAACATGAAAGAAACCGAAGAGGAGCAGAAGAAGAGAATAGTCTTCTTGAGCAGCTTTGTTTCGGGATTCAAAGAACAGCTTCATGCTGATATTCTTCTAAAACCCGGCGATGGCGGACTTCCGATTCCTGCACATAGAGCTTTGCTGGTAAATTCAATAATCTTTACTCTATTTCTTATATGTATATGGCATGTATTTTTATTTTATTTTCTACGTTTATATGTTAAAATAAGGTTATCCATTCACATGAGACCATAATTTATAGGGTTTTAATAAAAAATTATTAGCGTTTTATGTGGTTGTTTTCTTTAAAATATATACGAACCAACAAATTATTTAGAAAAGATGAAGAAAAAAAGATCTTAACACGTAAACACAAACAATGCAACCGTTAAACTTTTTTTTTTCAATCAAGACTTACATATATGAAAATCTTGTGTGTTTTCTAAATATATATATAGGCTTCAAAATCCGAGATCTTCAAGAATATTCTAGATTCAGACGAATACAAAACCGCTCCAGAATACGCCATAACACTTCAAGAACTAAACTCCGAGGAACTTCAAGCTCTCTTGGAGTTTCTATACACCGGCACATTGGCTTCAGACAAGTTGGAGAAGCATGTCTATGCGTTGTTTGTTGCAGCTAATAAGTACATGATTCATTACTTGCAAGAGTTCTGCGAGCAACATATGTCGAGTTCCTTGGACATCTCTAGCGTTCTTGACGTTCTTGATGTCTCGGATCTTGGTTCGAGCAAGATGCTGAAGGAAGCTGCTTTAGAATTTGTGGTGAGGAACATGGACGACATCGTTTTCTCCGATAAGTACGAAGGTTTTTCTCAGAAGAACCAGCATTTATGCGTACAAATTACTAGAGCGTTCTTGAGAGAAACGAGAAGTAAGAGACGTGATTAATGTAGTTAAGTGTTTGTGTGTTTACTTTAGCTATTCATTAATTGGCATTCTTTTGTTAAAAGACATTCTAACTAAATTGCAAGAGAAACAACAAAAAGTTGGCAAAAATGTAGTTAAATCCATTTTTGGCTATTACAACAACCAGAAAGAGAGAAGCCATCTACATGGACTGTAGTCATCTTCGTTTCAAGAAGCAAGCTTTTGCTCCGGATCTCGCACGTCGGTTTTGAAGACAATGAGCCCCAAAACGTCGCCGTTTAACGGTCTCACCGGAGCAACCAAGAGAAGCCACCACTATCATCAACAAGACTGAAAAAAATCTTTTAGATGAGGCTTTTATTTTGGGCTTTCAACATTCATTTCAATTAGGCCCATTGATTTTGAAACGGACTGTTTCTTGCCTGCCGAAGATACACGTCCATCTAGAGCTGTAATTAGAAAGAAAAAAAAATAATTGATGAACAACAAAAAAAATGCCGTTATAAAAAACAAAATTTTTTGGTCGCTAGAGTTTTTAAAACCATTACATATTTGCAAATTTAGTAGACAAA
>PKML01009694.1:361346-376782 GCA_002933935.1 Eutrema yunnanense | reverse complement strand
AAAAAAAAAAAAAAAAAAAAAAGACGGATGTGCGGAGCTCCGGCAGTGACTTATTTCACCATCCGCCTCCGCCTCCAGCCGGATCCGTAAAATCATTATCCGCCTCCGCCTCCGCCTCCGCCCATACCGGATATCCTATTTTCCGGAGCGGATGCCGGAGCGGATGCCGGATCCCGGATATGAAATCTCAGGGCTATGCACCCCTTATCCCCCTTTTAAGCCGGCACTCTTAATTGGTTTATACTTTGGTTTTAATTCACTTCATTAATTCTCTCTCTCTCCATATATATATCATTATAGGGAGGATCAGCCTATCTCAAAGAGATTTGTGATGATGATGATGATGATCAGGAGCCGATCATTCTCTACTAAATGAGCCATGAAGCACTAGAGGTTTTTATCGAGTTCATGATGTACGTTGGAAACTCCACACATACGTGCCCGTCTAGTTTTAGTAGCCTAGTTTTGAGAGTCCATAAACCTTAAACTAACCATGCATATTGTTGGAGAATCCTTAAACTGAAACTCTGTAACAATAATTATATTTTTTAAATGGGGGTGTCAATAATGACATTTAAAAAAAAAAAAATTCAAATTTTTTTGTATTATATAGATCTAACATATAATACCGTACTTTTATAATATAAAATCTGATTAAATAAATGCAGAAATTAAAGATTTAAATGATTTTTTTGTTTGTGTAAAATCCGTGTGTTGCTTGTAACTGTGTTTTGAGTCTTTTGACCCCCAAAAAAAAAAGAAAGGCAACGAAGTAAGCGGAGTGGCAACGCGTGACATGAGCCATCTAAAAAAAGCATGTGTTTGAATAATACTCTCATGTCCAAAGATTTTTGTTTGCTTATAAATTGGATCACAAGTTACCATAATTCTTCAAACAAATTAATTAATATACAATGAAGTTGTTGATTTACCTCGTTGTGTTCGTTCTCCTCTTAAACGGTTTCACGGCCAACAAAGTGGCGGATTCTCTGATTCGAAAATCTTGCAAGCAAAATTCAGAGTATCCAAGTGCGATAAATATTCCAAATTACTATAAGTTTTGTATCGCATCTCTCAAAGAGAATCCGGAGAGCCAGGAAGCGAGGAACATCGATGAATTGATCGTGGTAGGAGCGAATAGCGCGATGTCGAACCTAACGAACGTGAAAAGACTCGTGGAGAAGATTATAAAAGAGAGGAAATATAAGAGTAGGCTTAGTAAGAAGTTGTTGCAAGATTGTGTTAAGCTTTACTCCGAGGGGTATCATTCGTTAACCTCGGCTTTGGAGTACCTCAAAGCGCGGGATTTCGTTAAGGCTATAATCGGTTTTAAGGAAGCGAAAAAAGGACCGATACTTTGCGAATTGGGATTCAACGGCGACAATCAACAGTTATCTCCCGTGAGGAAAGAGAACGATGTTCTCTTCAACATGATCGACATTCCTTTCCTGTTTATTAGCATTGCCCATGCTTAGTTTAGTGGAGCTACTGGCATCAGAACCCTTTTTTCTATTAATTACAAATATGTTGATATGAAATTGTTAAATTATAGTAATTTTATATCTCAAATATATAAGAACTTAAAAGTAATGATTATTGAGATGGACCAATTCACACTCACTTAAACGGTATCAATCTTTCCGTATTACAAAAACCACAACAAACTCATGAAATACATTTATGGCAAAATAAAAACCATAGTAGATAAAGAAAAAAACATTTTGTTTTAATGTTAAATTGTACTCCCTCAGTTCTTAAATAAATGTTGTTTTAAGGGTTTTTTTTTGTTCTCAATTAAGTGATGTTTTCATTTTTCAATACAAAATTAAATAACTTTTTATTATTTTTGACAAATTGTATACTGCAAATTGTTTTCTTATTGGTTGAATTGTGTTTAAATAGATAATAAATGATGTTTTTAGTATGAAAATAATAATAATTAAATGAATCTTTAATATATGTGTAAAAACTTTAAACATTACTTGTATTAGAGCAGAGAGAGTATTAGTCTTTTAAATCTGTTTACACCATGTCCAGAAACAAACATCTAACACAAAAGGGAGGTTAAACAAAAAGACCCCCAAGATGATGATGATATAGATATCCCGAGAGGTCAAATTTTATTAGCAAATATTTTTATATTTCTCTCTTGCCAAATGGTGTAAGTCAATATAATTATATTACAAGGATTCAATCCGCGCTAGCTATATACCGTAAGATAATTTTAAAAAAAAATTGTTTTGAAATCTAAGAAAAAATAAATTTATCTAAATTTATAATATGTCTAACTAATGATATAGAACTATCAACTCGGACTAACATATCTGTTTAACCCGTTTTGCAATGAATTAAAATATTATTCGGGTTAACCCGTAAAAACCTATAATCTTGAAAACATAACTCTAATATGCACCGCTTAATATTTTGTGGTCAGTTCACAAACTCTTAAAAAATCAATTTTCTCGTGTTTAACTCTTTATAACATTAGTAAAATATTTTTTCAAAATTTTGTTTTGATATGTATTCAAATAAAATATAATAATCATAGTGAAAATTATTGCAAGAGCTTGAATATATTTTCTTTGAATATGTTTTTTTTTTTTTTGTCAACATTTTCTTTGAATATGTATGTACTGATTATTATTTAATAATATCATAATAATTAAAAAACTAAATAGTAAATAACCTCTTTAATAGGAAATTAATACTTTTCATATTCTAATCAATAATTTTAAAAAACAATTATATCATTTTCTATTTCAATTATATTTTTTTATTTGTAATTTGTAATGACATTTTGTGTAATAACTTACATAACAAAGTTCATTTTCAAAAATATATTTTTAAATCTATTATATAATAGGAGAGTTTTCTCTCAATCTAGGGTATCCACCTCATCACCTCATTTACACAAAAAAAAATTAACATTAAAATATATTTAAAACATTCATTTAATACATGTCTATTATATTTATCATTATTTTTATTTTATACAAATTATAAAAATACAAAAAATTGTGTAACAAAATAGAAAAGTGATAATCCGATATTAAGAATCAAAAAAATTGTAATACTAATTGGATAAAAAAAATAATGAAATATTTTCTTGAAAATGATATATTGTTAGATTTTCAACCAAAAACTTTAATTTAATATTTATCCTATTTAAAATGTTAGAATTTGATTATGAAATTAAGAATGTAAAATAGATTTTGCTACATATAATGAAAAAAAAATTATTCAATTTTACTCTGAGAATATATAATTTTTTATAATAAAATTTACATCATTTGAGAGTCACAAAAATACTATAAATTTGTGGTAAATATAAGTTTTTACAATTCATTTAACAAAGTCGGGAATATGTAAAATATGACAAAGATAAGAACAAATAAATAAAATATAGATAAATGATAGTAGAGAAAATAAGCATCTTATTATATAAAGTAGAATCTATTATATAATAGAAAAGTTTTCTCTCAATATAAAATATCCACATCTTCACTACAATCATCTATTAAAAGACACGACTTATGTAAAACTCTAATATGTACTAATTAAAACTTCAACATAAGTATAACTATTACTATACAACTCCAAAACACACAATTACACCAATTAACGAGAAAAATATATAATATTAATTATGATTTAAAATTTGAATCGGCTATTAACAAAATTAGTATATGCGAATGCATAAGTTTGAAAAAAAAATAATGAAATGAAACAAGTGAAAAATGACCATATAGTAAGTTCATATTTGAAAATAAAATATTAAGATAAACTACTTAATTTATAGATAACCAACTACAATTGAACGGAAAATACATATAAAATGAGTTTATTATCATAATTAACAGTATAACATCTATAAATTGATACTCGATAAATTAATATCTCGACAAATCAATACATTTTTCGGACCCGAATTGGTTTCTCAGACAAATAAATATATCGAGGATTTTCAAAACAAAAACTTAGCCATTTACTAAATGATTGTCATAAATCTTGAAATGCTTATTACCCAATTTTTGTTAATGGAAGAGACTAAGTACCATTGAAGCCAATATAATAGACTCTGAGAATCGTTCACATATTCTTGAAATAAGAAAGATGGAGAAGTTAAACCAACTCTTGCAATAACTTCACTCCAAGTTCTGGTGTCCTAAGAATTATATTTGAAACCATTGAGGTTCCTATTAATCTACTTCTTCCCTCATTGTTCACAGATGAAATGGAGTAAAGATCATGAAGAATGATCGCTATTCTAACTTCACAAAATTGCTAAAACTCTAAGATTTTGTGAAAATTTGATTGATTTTTACCTCATTACCCAGAACAAACGATGTGTTTATTTTGAAAGGATGTTCGTTGATCGCATCAGCTCCATCTAAAATCACAACGCCACATATATCGCAATCTTTCCCCTCCTATAAATCCAAAACAACACGCAAGATTTCAAATTTTGAACACCCGAATCTGGTAATGATAAGATACATAAAATTTTGAATTTCGAAATCAAACCTTGAGGTAGGTGCGAGCATCGATGAAGGAGTGAAAATGGCGGAAACAGATGTGAGAAGCGGAACCATGGCTACCAAAGGCGTTGAAAGTCACGGCGGCCATCGAGGATCAGCTATGTGAGTGGGAATTGTTGGATTTTTAGAACCGAGAGAGGATATGTTCTTCGGAGATAGGGAACAAAGAAAAAATCACAGATCTTTTGTCAGCTGTCTTTCACGAAGAAAGCAATACTTGGGCCAAAATATCTATTAGCATAAATGCCAAAACATTAGAATAAAATATCTATTAGAGGGCGTAACTAAAAACAACTTTAAACTATACATACATAAAGAGATAATTTTAAACTCTCAAATATGTACTAAAATCATTTATAATCAAATGTAAATGGTTTGTTTAGTTAATGTGTACATGGGCTGATGAGGTTATAATTGGCATCAATATAAACTATAGATTCCGGAACAGAAATGTAATATTATACGTTCAACTAAATATGTAACTTATGAGAAATTTGAAATGGTGTTAAGAAAATATATATAAAACTATAATTAGAATCACACAGTAGTCAAATACTATATATAAACACATAAAACAAAAAAAGAATAATATTTCAACATAAGTAAACAACATAGTTAAAAGAAAAAACAGTTGTTATATACAAACACTAATAATGAGAAATAACAAAACACATGCATATACACACAATGCAGCTATAAACATAAACCGACTATTAAATTAAAATTTGAAATTAAAAAAAAAATTGTTTCCTGAAAAATAGCATATAAACAAATTTATAAAACATGAATGTAAAATAAGTCCGCGCGAGGCGCGGGAGTCAATCCCTAGTAATAGAAATAGGAAAGTTCTTGACATTTTTCGAACTCTCAAAAGATGATCATCATGAGAAAACCCTCCACGACAAATCTCGGTGTCATGTCACCGGTCACATGAAGGTTCGTAGTTGCTTTTACTCAAGAGTTTAATTCGTTCGTAATTGCTTAGTATGTCGATCGTTCCTCCTAATTTTCTTTGAATTAATAAGAGTGTTTCGTACTAAATCCCTTAGGATTAGGAGTTTATCCAAAATATGAACCGGTTACTTACTAAACCATCAAATTTATTTGATTTCTATAGTCCATCGTCGCTCGGTTTGATCCATTCGATTTACTAATTCGTCGTCCATTGCGGTACTAAACTTAATTCTACAATATATATATATATATATATATCTCTTTTTATTTTGTTAACAATGAGCATTATATATAGCTAGAATACCGATTTCAAGGAAAGAAAGAGGTTGTTTTCAAAAGATTCTTATTCAAGTTTATTTTTTATTTTTGAATAAAATTTTCAAATTAAAGCATGAGAAAAAAACAATACAAGCCTAGCTAAGGTCTTAGTGTTTGTTGGCTCTAGTCCAAAGTGAAATTAAACTTACATCAAGTTACAACAAGGAAACTAATTGAACCAAAATAATAACAAACCAAGGAACAAGTCGTGGAAGGTGAAAGAACACCATGGCAGCGGCGAAGAAAATTTCCAGGAGAGAGAAAAAAATTCAAGTTGAAGCAAACCAAAGTTGGAGCATCTAAGAAAATTGTCTGGGACTTGTTTCTCTGAAACTGGAGCAGCGATTTCGGAAAGTTGTGTCAATTGAAGCCAGAATCGAAGCCATGGACCTGAAGTTTTGCCGATGAATCCGGGAATTCCTCTCAGACCAGATGGAATAGATCGAGTATTGCCAAGCGATAAGGACCAATTTCTTCTTCGACTTGGGACCCTGGAAGTTTTGCAAGTCTAGAAGAGAAGCATTCCAGTTTTGTTAAGGAATAATACCACATCGTGAGCCAACAATTCTCCAGATCGACCAACTGATTGGGCAATCGAACAGTAAATGATCCCTACTCTCAGCAAATTGATTATAAAGTACACATAATGGATCGACATTCAAACCCCATCCTATGATTCTGTCTTTTGTAGGGTTACGGTTGAGGACGAAAAGCCATGTGAGAAAAATGTGCTTCGGAATACCTCCAGCGTTCCAAACTATAGGCTTCCAAGGGACAATTGCTTCATGACATTTTAGCAAGTTGTAGATCCTACCACTGTAATACTTCGGCCATATGGAGTCATCAACAACCCATTCATAGTAATATTCAAGTTTATAACATCTAAAGAAATCTTTTTGAAAAATATAGTTGAATTATCTTTTTGAAAAATTTCTCTCCCAAGCACACTTTCCTAAGTTTACCTTAACCTTACTGTAATTTTTGAGATCTACTTTTTGAAATTCCTATCTACTTTTTTTTACTACAAATAGAATTTCCCCCCCCATTGTTGCCGTTCTTGACCGGAAACCTCCGGGTTCTACCCCCGACTTCTCGTCGGAGGGTCCTTTTCCTTATCGGTAAGTTCCTCCTGTCTCAAACCTCGACCAAAAATTCCACCTCTGCCCATTCGGCGAAAGCAGTTACCTTTTCGCTTGGACACGGACTCAGAAACCCAGTTTCAGGATGAGGTCCTCTTTCTCCGGCGACAACAGTTTTCAGCTATGCTCCCCTGGGAACAGTTAAGTTGCTTTTTACGAGCGAAGCAGGAAATCGAAGAACTTTTTCTTTCTCACCGATTGTGGTGAATCAAACTCCAAAACTCCTCACTGCAACTCCCAGACTCTAGTCATGTCTCGTCGATTCACCTACGCCGAAAAAGGAAAGGGGCAAGCAGCCGAAAACTTCCCTCTTCAACCAGCTCGAGTTAAAGTGCCACCCTTTGACAACTCTGCCTTGCTTCAAAGGCACGCTCTTACCTTACTTGGTAGAGTCACAAATCCCAAAGCGCAGAGGATTTGGTCTCTCATTCCGTTCATGGGCGAACGTTGGAGATTCTCCTCTCGACCAATAGGCTCAGATCTGGGGAATGGGCTTTTCCAATTCCAATTTGCCTCTGAGGAAGATCTCCAAAGAGTCCTCAATAACAGACCCTATCACTTCGCAAGATGGATGCTCATGGTTCAAAGATGGGAGCCAACAGTGGATAGGAATTTTCCCTCAAAAATCCCATTTTGGATAAATGTTCAAGGGGTACCGGTTCACCTCTGGTCAGAGATAACACTGAAAAGTATTGGCCAATCCTTAGGAGATTTTGAGGATTGGGAAATCACTGCAACTACAGCAAGAATTAAGGTCTCAGTTGATGGTCTCCGCCCCCTTATCATGTCCACTATGGTGGAATTTGATAATGGAGATGAGGTTTTAGCTAACCTGGTGTATGAAAAATTGGAAAAACACTGTGAGTTGTGTTGCAGACTAAACCATGAGAAGACTGAATGCCCCTCAGCCCAAACAAGAAAGGAGGAACCTGTAATGCAACCGCAAGCTAGAAGACCCAACTTGAGTGGTGAAAGCAAGAGATATAATTCAAGAAGGATAGACCTCCTTCTCCCAGTAACATCACACCATAGCTCCACTAACAGGGGAGTATCGCATGTAGAAAGCCAAAGAGAGAGACATCAAAGTGAGGGGGAAGGAAGATCAAGGAATGATAGAGACGGAATCCGCCCTCAGACCCATTTTCCCGAAGATACTAGCCAACCTCGATCAAACTCATCTCGCTATTACCGGGAATCTGAAGGAAGACATACTCATCATTCAAGTTACCATCATAGTCAGATTAGCAGGGATTCAAGAAATCGAAATCTCAATAGAGAGCAGGAGAGGTGGGTCCCTCAGACTAGAGAAATTTCTGGACCTTCCCGTCCTCCCAGAGTGACAGGAGAAGAAGAAATGATCCCAGGACCACCATCTGTGATTTTATCTCCTGATGCTTTTGGAAAAGCCATGGTTGAGCTCCGGGATGTTATGATCCAATATTCCAGTTGTGCGGATCCCTCTGAAAGTGCTGCAAGAAAGGAAAGAATGAGGCAAGCAGAAGTTTCAGGACAAATGGAGGAAACAGCTGTCCAGATGGTTCGTGCATCTTTGGAGCTGCAACCTCAAGAGAGAAATGAGGATGAAGCTGAAAGATCTATGGAGACCCCGAAGTCTCAGGAGCGCATCCCAGCTTCGCAAAGACTGGGCCCATCTCCAATACCAAACCCTCCTTCTTCGAGCAGTAAGAAGAACCAATCAAAAAGAAAACCAGGAAGACCTCCACTTCGTAAGAAAGTTCAGATCAGTCCAAAGGCTATTCTTGGCACAAGGTCTAAGAAGAGAATGGTAACTCAAGGATCACCTAAAAGAAAGCTGCAGCTAGGATCTTCTGCTCATGAAGAACTAAGTCAGCACCCTGCAAAGAAGTCTTCTTCAACGAGGAGAATTATCCCTCCCGCTAGGGAGGAGAACCTTTTTGCAAACCAGCAGCCGTCAATTTCGATAATTCCAGCTATTAAGAAGTCGGTGGATTTTCAAAATCCACCAAAACCTCTTCCTTAAAAGTGGCGAGTTGGAATTGTCAAGGTTTGGGGAACCCCTTGACAATTCAAAGACTTGGGGAGATCCGGTTAAAGATCACTCCTGATATAATGTTCCTCACGGAGACAAAGAACCCTGATGACTTTGTTCTTCGTACTATGCAATGGATGAACTTTGGCAGCCACAAGCTAATATCCCCTCACGGTGTCGCAGGAGGTGGATTGGCACTATTTTGGAATCAAGATATTGACTTGACTGTTTTAACAGCGTGTACGAATTTTATTGATACTTGTATCAGATTTGAAGGCAACATCTTTTTCGCGACTTTTGTTTATGGTAACCCGGACAAAAACAAAAGAAAACTCATGTGGAACCAGCTGACAGAAACAGCCTTAGCGCGAGATGCTCCTTGGTTTCTCACGGGTGATTTTAATGACATTCTTCATAATTCGGAAAAACAGGGAGGCCCATGTAGAGCAGAAGGCACTTTTATCGATTTTAGAACGTTTTTCTCCGAATGCGATCTGGTAGATCTTCAACACTTTGGTGATTCACTATCATGGAGAGGTATCCGCGGCACCCATACAGTTCGTTGCCGCCTCGACAGAGCTATCTCCAACAGTCTGTGGACTGAAATGTTCCCATCAGGGTGCTGCGAATATCTGAATTTTGAGGGTTCGGACCATAAACCGATCATCTCATGTTTGGACCCGACAAGACGAAAAGGCAGAGGCCTTTTCCGCTATGACAGGCGTTTGAGAGATAATGAGGAAGTCAAGAAGCTTGTGGATGATATTTGGAATTCGGATTCGTCTATCTCAGTTGATTCCCGACTAACTAAGGTTAGAAGGGCAATTGTTCAATGGAGCAAGGAAAAATCTCTCAATAGCAGACTGGTTATTGAGAAGAACAAGGAGGCGTTAGAAAAGGCTATGACAAATCCGGTAAATAATGATACCCTCATCCATTCGATAAATGAGCAATTAAAAATTGCTTACAAAGCGGAAGAAGACCATTGGAAACAACGCAGCAGGATCCTATGGCTGACATTAGGAGACAAGAACTCTGGTTTCTTTCATGCTGTTTCGAGAGGAAGAAGAGCAATCAATAAATTCTCGGTAATCGAAGATAGCGAAGGAAGAGCAGTCTTCTCGGAAGCCCATATAGCGAAAGTAGTATCAGATTACTACCAGGATTTGTTTAAGTCCCAGGATGAGGACACAGCTAATTCACTGGAAACGGTAAACTTAGCCCTCCAACCTCGGATCTCAGAGGATATGAACGTAACGCTCATATCAGATCCAATGCCGGAGGAAATCAAGAAAGCTGTCTTTTCTATCCACGCGGATAAAGCCCCCGGTCCAGATGGATTCTCGGCCAGTTTTTTCCAAACAAACTGGCAAGCGATAGGCCATACAGTTATCAAGGAGATCCAACACTTTTTCAAAACTGGCTCTCTTCCGAGAAACCTAAGCGCTACCCACGTACGGCTTATTCCAAAATGCCTAGGCCCAAGGAAAGTGGCAGATTATCGCCCTATAGCGCTCTGTAGTGTGTATTACAAGATCATCTCCAAATTGTTATCAAGGAGAATCCAGCCGCTTCTCTCTTCAATTGTGTCGGAAAACCAGTCAGCTTTCATTCCCGGGAGAGCTATCTCGGATAATGTCCTTATAACTCATGAAACTCTCCACTTCCTCAAGAGTTCAAAAGCGACCAAACACTGCTCAATGGTGATTAAGACTGACATGAGTAAGGCATATGACCGATTGGAATGGAGCTTTATTCGAATCGTGCTCCAAAGACTCGGATTTCACGAAAAGATTATCTCCTGGATTATGCTTTGTGTGGAATCAGTTAACTACTCCTTTCTTATTAACGGAGCAGCTAGGGGAAGAGTTATTCCTAGTCGGGGAATTAGACAAGGCGATCCTCTTTCCCCCTACATCTTCATCTTGTGTAGTGAGGTACTCTCGGGTTTATGCACTCGAGCTCAAGAATCAGGAGCTCTCCCCGGGATTAGAGTCTCTCGTGGCAGTCCAAGAATAAACCATTTACTTTTTGCAGACGACACAATGATATTCACCAAGGCAAACCCATCTTGTTGTGAGGCCTTGAAAGAAATTCTGAACCGGTATGGAAAAGCCTCCGGACAAGCCATTAACAACCAAAAATCCTCTATTACCTTCTCTAAAAAAGCCCCGGCTGAAATTAAGGATTTGATAAAAGAGAGGCTAAGGATAGAGAATGAAGGAGGTGTGGGGAAATACTTGGGCTTACCCGAGCATTTTGGAAGACGCAAGAAAGACTTATTTACCGGTATCGTTGATAGAATCCGGCAAAAAGCAGTGGGCTGGTCAACCAGATTCCTTTCATCGGCGGGGAAGCTAATTATGCTGAAAAGTGTTCTGTCTACTATGCCTTCGTACGCGATGTCATGCTTTCAACTCCCTTTCTCCCTGTGCAAAAGAATTCAAACGGCTCTCACTAGATTCATGTGGGATTCTAAACCGGATAAGAGAAAGATGTCGTGGGTAGCTTGGAATAAATTAACAAGAGCAAAGAGAGAAGGAGGTCTCGGGTGCAGGGATATTCAGTGTTTCAACTTAGCTCTTCTTGCAAAACAAAGCTGGCGAATCCTCTCAAATCCAAACAGTCTCTTGGCGCGGGTTCTGTTTGGAAAATACTGTCCAAGCACCTCCTTCGCGGAATGTGTAATTCCTTCCTCTTCCTCACATGGGTGGCGAGGCCTACTATTGGGCCGGGACCTACTTATGAAACACACAGGATGGGCAATTGGTAATGGGTTATCAGTGCGAGTGTGGCAAGATGATTGGATTTCTTTATCCTCTAAAGTTAGACCTATGGGACCTGTAGCTGAACAAAACCAATTCCTCACAGTAGCAGACCTTTTTATCTCGGGTTCAGCGGTCTGGGATAAGGAAAAAATCCGTATCCTCTGCCCCCAATGGGAGCAAGAAATTCTCCGTATCAAACCAAGCAATACGGGAGGAACAGATCGTCGTATCTGGCTGGGGCATGAATCAGGCGAATACTCAACAAAATCTGGGTATTTTGCAGCTAGAGAAGAAAAATTGTCGGAAGAATTGGAGCCCCCTCCACGTTTGTTACAGTGGTTACCTGATATTTGGAATGTGCAAATGTCCCCGAAGCTGAAGATGTTTATTTGGAAAGCAGCTAGGGGAGCCCTTCCAGTAAACGAACGCCTCTGTCATCGCCAAGTGTCATCAAACTCTCTCTGTCCAAGATGTGGTGAATCGGAAACGGTGGAACATCTTCTTTTCCAATGTGAGTTTGCCTCTCAGGTTTGGAATAGAGCCCCCTTCTTAACCCATGTCCTAGACCCTGCAGAGCGAACCTTCGACTCTATTTGGAAAGAAAGGCTTGCGGCAATCTGTCTTCCTCCAACGGGATTAGCTGACGGACCTTTGGCACCTTGGATTTGCTGGATGTTNGAAATAACGAGACTTTCAAGGAAGCGAAGTGTAGATAGCTAGTTTAGCTACTATGGATATGTGCTTTTCAATTTTCTGCAAACTGTTAGTCGTTTAAATAATCATATGGCCACGCAGTACGTTATCCTTTTTAATTAGTAATTACATATAAATTTTTGTTTTGGTTTCTATAAAATGAAAAACAAAAAAAAACAGGGCAAATTGAATCACCACATGATTACTGAGAGTTATTATATTTAATACCGTTTTCTACCAATGAAATAGATCGAATGGGAGGCCTAGCTCTTCGAGCTGATATAGAACATTCTTT
Organism: Eutrema yunnanense; assembly: GCA_002933935.1. NCBI lineage: Eukaryota > Viridiplantae > Streptophyta > Magnoliopsida > Brassicales > Brassicaceae > Eutrema > Eutrema yunnanense. The sequence goes on along the minus strand of PKML01009694.1, from coordinate 364,066 downwards.
GGTCTTGGAAATCAAGATGATTGTTTTCCAATCAGATTCTCTTCTATTGGTAAAAGTTATTTCGGGTTTCTCAAGCTTTTCGGAGCTTTATGGAATTATTTCGGATATCTCTTCGCTTCTTTATCTATTTGATTTTGTATCATTTAAATCTATCTCTCGAGATGCTAATGGTGTAGCGAACCATCTAGCAAAAGAAGCGTTACGTTTGTATGTCGCAAACTCATTTTAAGTTAATGAAGTTGTGTTTCAAAAAAAAAAAAAAAAAAAAAAAAAAAAACATCTAAAGAAAACGCGTCCTTAACAAGAGAATACGGGAACGTATATTAAGTAAAAGCAAAATCTATTAGGATACGGAAAACACATTCCTAAAGTTAAAAGTAATTAACATCAAGTTCGAAAGCGGGAAAAGGAAAGGAAATAACAAGACATGCGCTACATCAGCATTGTTTAAAGTTCTGTATTGTCCATATATATGTATATATATATATGTTTTTGTATATTCTTAATTTTTTTGTTCTTTTATAAACTATTGATAATGTGTTAGAACTTTTTATAATTTTGTCAACAATGTGTTAAGAGTTATTAGGACTGAGGAGTACAGGAGCATCAAATTAATGTGGGAAATATTCTTGATGATGAGGAGAATTTAGATATCGAGACAAAAAAAAGTTAATAATAAATTATATAAAATTAGCTCCACTTTATTTGAATTACGACAGAAAAGTGTCGTTTTGAATGTTTATTTTGATCAAGTTTTCACAAATTAGTGATGAATTTAATAACTTGATGCCAAAGAAATTACTTTAGAAATTTGATTAATTAGAGAGAAATACAATTGATTTTTTCCTTGATTATATGTCTAATTAAGATCCCTTGTATAGGTCAAACAAACGGATAAATATATAATAAAGAGAGGATCATGAATCCTCGATCGATCTGGTCTTTACCCTTTTGGATCATGGCTATCACTCCAGGTCCTGACTGCCTCTGCCACTGCCTGTTTCACTGTTTCAGCATCCATGCTTTCTCCATCATCATTCTGGAATTAATTTAGATTATATAGAAATAATTATTTATCTATAAACATTATTTAGTTTATAATCATGATGATGAATGGAAATATATAACGATGATGAGGGAAAATTGTGTTTACATCTGATGAACCAATGGCATGCAAGCTAAATGAGTCCGTACATGAAACCCTAGCTTCAACAACATCGAGTCCAAGATCATCAAAAGCTTCAAGAACACAAACCAACATGCCTGCTTCATTCTTCCTTGACATTACCTTTATCATGAACCCCTTCTCTAGGGTTTCCACTGTAACCTATCGTCAGTACAAAACCCCAAAATCAATTGAAGCTTCTTAATATAAATGCGTCAAAGACTCAAAAGGTACATACATATATGTTTATATACCATTGGATCGGTAGGATCACATAAATATTGCTCAGACGTGGTCGCATTGTTCATTTTCTCGACTTTCTGCTTAAGCTTTTTGATATATTTTGATGCATCCCCTATGATCGATGTTTCGCCCTCCTGCAAAATTTGTGCGTTTGCATATCAATGATATAGTTGAGTGTAGATTCTCAAAGGTACAAGTTTAGTCCAAGAAATTTTCCCATTTCAATTATCGTATTTTGGCTCTTTAATTTTATGTATCTTGTTATAATTAATATATATGTTCATTATGGTTAGGAACGAATAAAGTAACTATAATTTGAAGATAAATAAGAAATTCAAATAACAAATCACTAATGGATTAGTCAAAATCTAGAATTAATCAATGTACAAAACAAAAAGTATATTATACAATGAGGAGTGAAGTTTGATAACTAATGAATGAAAGAGAGATAGAGATCACGGCTAAATTGGTGTGTGTACGTATATATATATCTGTATAAATTAATGGAACATTTAGACTTTATGGTACGTATATAGATAGTACGACTGAATTGGTTTTTAAATATAGAAGAGATCGAATAATATCAAAATAAGAAACAAAGTTAGAAAGGAGAGTGGTGGAATCTAATTACAGCGTGAGAGTTAGTGATTGAACGAAGCAATTGAAACTTCTCACGCAGAGAGGAACCTTTCTTGTGTTCCCTGGAAACCATATTCTTCAATGATTTAGTTTTTTTTTTTTTTTAAAATGCGTTAGCTTCTTCTTTTCCTCCTCTTCGGTTTCTATTCTATATATAAAGAGTAAGAAAGAGGAATTAGAGATCTGATTTTCTTCAATGTTTATAGGATCCTCTCGTCTCTCACATGTCTGCCAATTATAGTCTGATCTCTTCATCGCTACAAAATGTGATATATACGGACAAATCCGTTTGGTATCTCGTGAATTATATATGCTAGTTACACGTTATTCTATATTATATATATATATATATAGTACTTGCGTGAAAATACTTACGAACGTGAATATGTGCAGGAATTAATACAGTTTTTCTTTCTTCTTTATTTTCTATGCACGTGTGAGGGTAATTTTCGATGTAATGATCTAGTACATCTAGATATAATCATTGATAAACTTTGTAGAACCAAATGGAAAGCGATCATTATTCATAAAGACATAAAGTAAAGAGAGGAATACAGTCGATAACTTTGGAATTTCAACATGACCTTCAATATCTAACACATCATATATTTCTTTATAAGAAAAGAAAACCATGCCGCATACATAAATTTTAAGATTTTTTTTTTTTTTTTTT
>PKML01009694.1:237417-359681 GCA_002933935.1 Eutrema yunnanense | reverse complement strand
TTATTACGAAAAGTACCCATCAATTCACATGTGTGCCAATTAATCATCACCACAAAATAACACTCTACACAATAGACATACCCCTCTCCTCTCACGTATAGCCTCATTAGATATCCTACTATTTCTCATATTCTTCTACCTTTACAGTCTGTTTTATCCTCTTTAATATGAATCGTTTAATTAAAAACGACAAATATTTAGTTTTTTAATTACTCGGATTTGCCAAAGAAATTACTCACGTGACTTGCACTTCGGGAAGTACATTCAAATTCACATGCACAATTTGACGTTATAAAAAAGTGAAAAAATATATATTAGGTTTCGAATGGTAATTAACAGCGGTTTGAGCGGTGCGGAACAAGCGGTTTAGGAGATGCAGTGCGGTTGGAAGAAATGCATCATGCGGAACAAATGCGGTTACTGCAGAACAAGCGGTGCGGGACAATATATGAATGGTAAAAAAAAAACAATATGTGGTGCCGTCCAAATATGTGAATGGTGAAAATATAAAAAGCGGTGCGTGAATTATATTTTAGATAAATATTTTACAAATAAAAATGGATTAATAATTAATACTAATAAAATTATAAATTAAAATTACTATCGATTACTTTGATTTTTCTATAACATATTTGCAATAATATCCCTTATTTGCGTCATATGTTCTCCATCATCTATCTCTGCTGTTTTCATGTCACTTAAATCAGGCTCACAATCTGTATTCTCCATTCTGGTATCTGTCGTTATTTACGCAAAATATGCATCTGAGAAATTTAAAATTTAGCATTCTTCAAAAAAAAAAAAAAATTAATTTGAAAATTTGAAAATTTTTGCTAAAATTTTGGATAAAATTTGAATTTTTTTATCAACTCGTGGAAGAGTAGAATTGTAAGAGTAGAATTGTAAGAGTAGAATTGTAAGAGATATGTAACTTTGTTTTTTGTCACGAAGAATTTTGTAAATGAAATAGGAAAGTGTATTTATATAGTGTTTATATTTAATGTTGATATTTTGTGTATTATTTGTTATTAAAAAAAAAAAAACTATCATGCGCACTTGTTACAGTAACTAACCACTCTTTGTGGGTCAGAAATACTAAATGTGCGGTCTAAGACCAAAAACTGTCCCGCGAACTTGTTTTTTTTTTTTTTATAAACTATCGTGCCAACTTGCTGCTGAATGGGACTATTTTTTCTCCCGCCTATGACGTTTCTTTTTCCCGTGCTCTCCATTAAACCCCTTAATCTCTAAAATTGAGAAATAAATGGTTTCGCTGCCCATAGAGAGTCCCGGCTCTTACCCATGGTGAGAGGAGCGACTGCGCCCTAGATCCATCGCCTAATTTTTTTTTTATACAAATAAAAAGAGGCTATCGTTTTATCTTTTTAAAAGAGGCTATCATTTTTTTTATTAAAAAAGCTAACATAAAAAGATAACATAAAATTACTGTCCACCACCATATTTAAAAGTCATAAAATTGCGGTCCACCACACTACAAATAAAAAAATGTCCACCACCATATTTAAAAGTCATAAAATTGCGTAGTACTTAATTACTGTAAGTGTTCCGTAATTAGAAACCGATTGTATATAAACGGATAATGACGCCACCTTTCCTTAAAAAAAGAGGCTCTATTACCCAGTCGGTCCAGTCAAATAGTTTACCAAATAATTTCCTTAAATTAATATTTGTAGTAAGAAAACTCTGACACTTGAGGTTGATACAAGTGTGGAATTAGATTAATTGCAGAGAGAGAGAGTGGTCGAGAAAAAATATGATCACGGTATAATGTCACAATGTTTTTTGTTGAAGAATGTCAAATGCTTTTTTTTTGTTTTAAATGTCATTTTGCATACCTTTAAAAAAAATCATTTTCAACAGTCAGTTTTTAAAATTGCTAAAAACTTTACTTTTTTTATAGAAAATATTATAAATACTGAAAAAATCAGAATTATGGTCAAAGTATAGGCTGCAACGAGTGTACGTATTAAAAGGAATACGGTGGTTGCTTATTTCTCATCTACATTTGAATTCAAATGGCGTTAAGTTGTCATTATCATTTTACACAAACAAAAAAGTTGGCTTAGAAACGATGTAATAATTGATCAAAACTGATAGGGGACTAATAAACTAATTAACTTCTTCTTATATATATGTATAAAAAAACAAAATATAAAAATGTAAGAAGGTCTCGTGTTTGTGACAGCTATGTTTCCTTTGTCTTCTCTCCATATGTATTGTATTTCCTTGTCCGAATCAAATATCATTCCATGACACCTAAATGCTCATATTTATAATTTTATGATTTTAACAAAAAAAAAATGAAAAAGTCCAAACATTCTGCAGAGGCTACAAGACTATATATAATACCACGTGTGAAGAGATCATTAGACGGTTTCCATTGTTTTAGGGTAAGGGTTCGTGTTATACTTAACTTCAGTTTGTAATGATCTTGACTACATTACAGAGTGATTCAATTCATTTAATTTGTTGAATCTTTTAGTAAAAAACATTGTGGTATCGAAATCATAATTAACATGAAATGTTTATATATTTTACGGCTTTAATCCACAAATATTTCATGGCATGCTGCATTGTCCATGTCTCTCTCATTACATGGGTGTTAAAAGACAACTCATTAGTTAAACTCCAAGATGTGAATTTGCATGGACTGTAATTGAAACTTGAGAAAGAACCAAAAGGACAAAATTATAAACATTGAAAACATATTTTAACAAGAATGTACAAAAACAATACCCATTCCATCTGCCCCACTCTCTTCTTCTAAGTGACAAAAAATCATCTTAGAGAATTAGGTCACGGGGGCGGCTTTGGGCTATCAAACATCACTCCTTGTTTTTTCAAATTTTGTTTTTATTATTTTGCACATAGCATATATATATATATATATACATATTATACAACTGAAGAAAATATCTGAAGCAACTATTCTCTTCTTCTTTTTTAATAGTTTTTTTGGGGTAGTATTTGATTATATTATACATTTTGTTCCTTAACTTTTATAGACAGTAAAATAATCACTATGAAACAAGAAGAACAAAACATTCATAAATCATTGAACCCGTATCCGAGAGAAAATACACGAAGGTCTGATCATTATGAAAGAATTATAAAAAATTCATAAATCAATCATCAAAAGAAAACAAACACTGTAAAGTTTACAAAAGAAGTAAACAGACCACCGGCCCATCAAAGTTTCAACTTGAACGCACAAAAAGGCCCATTGAATATATATCAGGCTCTCTCAGGCCCAAGTGAACCCTCTCAACGATATACATACAAACGTTTCATTCATTTATACGATCTCTCTCCGTTTTGAGACTTAGTCATAGGAAAGTAATTATTTCAATTTCTTCTTCTTCTCGAAGATAAAATAGATAATTAATTGTGTTATAAATTTATAATTCCATTAAAATGAGCTGAAAATTAGGTTTTTACAATTTAAGCCCAAAGACCATCATTCATCGACATAGCAATATCAGAAGAAGACGAGGAATATTTGATAAGTCATGCGAATTCTTGCTGCTCGCGTAGCTAACGTAATTCCCGAAACTCTTCGTCTGAAATTTCCTCTGTTTAAGCTTCTCTTCTATGTGCCTTTTCTCGATTCGTCTAAAATCTGATGTCAAATTTGCAGCATTTTTGCAGAGGAAGAAATGCAAATCCTCCATCTCAGAATTTCTCCTCGCTGACCAAAAAAGGTGCCTCTTTTTTACTCTGTCTTCTTTTTTTCCATCACGCTCAATATCCCAAGAGATGATAAGAGTCAAGTCTTTTGATTTGAAAACCTGATGAGTCCATTCTCACTTTACAGTTGTGAGAGTCTCGATTTCAATCCGGATTATCACATTTGCTTGTAATCTTACTCCAAAGTGGTCACTTTGTTTCATCAGTTAGTAGATGATGAAAGAAAACGAAAAAAAATCGTTTCTTTTAAGACTTAAAGCATAAGAGTAGAGAGGAAGTTCCTGAAAGAGTGTGAATTGGACTCAACAAAGAAAGAAAAGGGGCCCTTAGGTTTTGGGTGTTGATGAGCTTGACTTTGCTTCCATTTTCTAGATGACCTTACATTGGAGGAAGACGCTGAGAGGAAAATAGGCTGGTTGCTGAAAATTTTCTTTGCTGGGACTGCGACGTATGTTGGATACCAGTTCTTCCCTTATATGGGTATGTGAATCGCTATTCTCTAGTTGTTTTCAGCTTTTACATTTTCTCGATTGCAGATTTTGGTTGTATACTTTACTGATTGGGTTTTACTTGTTACTTGCTGGTTTAGGTGATACTTTGATTCAGCAATCGGTCTCGCTTTTACATGTGAAGGATCCCTTGTTCAAGAGAATAGGAGCTTCTAGGCTTTCCCGTTTCGCCATTGATGGTAAAGCCTCGGAATAACACTCAAATTTTGTCTTCTGATGGATATTGGTGAAAAAAAGAAAAGGATTTGATTTATTATACTTATTTGCTCTCACCAGTGAACTTGTTACTAGCTGATTTGTTGTAACCATTTGGTTTGGTGTATAAAAGATGAAAGGAGAATGAAGGTTGTAGAGTTGGGTGGGGCTCAAGAGCTTCTACATATGTTGGGGGCTGCTAAAGATGACAAGACAAGGAAAGAAGCTCTAAAGGCTCTCGCTGCTCTCTCCAAATCAGGCAAGTCTTGTTTTTAACACATTCTTTTACTTCTGCATCTCAAACGATTTCATTGAACATAAAGATCTCAGCTTTGTTAACTCTTTTAATCTTCTTGAGTATGCTAAAAGCCAAATGCAACTGGATTTTAAATGTTGCAGATGAAGCTGCCAACTTCCTGGGATCTAATGGAGCGCTCTCTATCGTCAAATCGACTCCAGATTCCTTGGAAGATGCAGACATTTCAACATACAAGTCAAGCATACTCAAGAAGCTAGATGAGAAAGAGCTCACCGTTTCGTCCAACTGAGAACTCATTTCAGAAAAAAGGATAGGTCAAGAATCATAAGTCTAGGGATCTCCATAATACTTAGCTTTTTGAAGACCTGTATCATTTTATCTTCCTCTTTTCCAACATAGAACTCTTCAATTTTTGTCACGAAAGGAATAGTCTGATTCACATCAATCGAGCTTCTTTTCTCAATACTTAATATTTTCTGATTCAGATCTTCTGTCCAATTTTTATCTTTCTCTGATTCAAGTAGCAACAAATATTTCACTTTCTATAGCTATTACACTACATTTTCGGACAAAACCTATTTCACCAAAGATATAAACATAAATGCTACGGAAAGCTAATAATTTTACAGATTTCTTTGAAGTGATCATGGAGGGGACTGTTTGCAAAACTTTTTTCAACGATCAGTTTGCTGTGAGGCTGTATAAATTCGTCGAGATAGCGATGATGCTAGTGGCAACAGCAAGAACAAGCATTATCGCAGCTACGATCTTCTCCCTTGAGGTCGATACACCATGGACATTCCTGCCAATTCAAAATCAGAAAACAACTGAATTGAGGAATTTGCAGGAACCTTGAAGCATCTGATAAAGTATAGTAAAGGAATCAAAGCTTCCGTTACCTTAAAACAATGGCGGCTGGAAATATGAATGCTACGGAAACTGTGGTGGTTGACCCCAAGAACTGAAAGAAGTACCAAATGTCTGGCACAGCAATCGCGGACAAGAAACAGCAAATCACTAGAGCTAGAGTGAGTCCGATGAATCTTGTCGTGTCTTTTTCCAAAGACGGCTTCATGGGGAACATGAGCTCGTCGAGATTTGCTCTCAGTGAGAAGTTCATGAGGGGAAAGACCAGCATGAGGTGAAGCGCGTAGCTGAGTCTGACAATGTCATTGAGAAGAGAACCAATGGAAGAACCAGAGCTCTTGTCAAAGTTCACTAGAATATCCGACATTGTTGCATCTCCAAACAGGAGATACCCGAAGAGTCCAGTGGCGAAGTAGATCGCAGCGCACAAGATGACAGAGATCTTAGTTGCTGGAATCACATGTAATGGATCTTTGAGCTCGAACCCAATTGGATGAACTGTTTCATCACAACACCAAACTCAGAAACATGAAAGAAGAAAAAAACAGAGAATGATTTGGTGTAAGAGATGGGTACTTCTTGCCATTGAAATGAAACGTGAAGGCGGTTACTATAACAGGGAAAGCTGTGAAGAGATTCCAGAACGATCCTCCATTGTTCAACTCCGGGAATAGTCTTGGATTCTTGGTTTCCCCGTTCATCAGCGCGGAAATCGCCAGCACTGAGCTTAAAACCACAAATAGCACCGCAAGCAGAAACGATACCGCAGAACTAAATGCAAGTCTTTCTACATAACCAGTTAAAGACAGTCAAATCATCGCATAGTCTCCAACATTCATACATAGAAACTTACGTACCCACGCGTCTGCACAAAACCAACGGAAGCAAAACGAAGGCGTAGATGAACAACAAAGCGAGGATTCTCGTGTTCCACCAGTGAGAACCAAACCATTCTTGCAAAACTCCAAAATGTTCAGATCCTCCATTTTCATTACCCGATAGCACATCTCCTGAGAGAGAGAAATCACAAATCCAAAATAAGCCAATCTGCTCTTAGTTCAAATAGTAACTGTATCAGATTAACTTACCTATGATTATCGAGAATATAACCATACAACCAAAAGTGGCAACCATCGTAGCAATCTGTACAGCGACGGATCCTGTTTTCCCGAACGACTCTTTCATGACTCCGGCGTAAGTAGTCGACTCTCCGGCGAGTGTCGATTTCATCAGAAACCCAGCAGAAATTGTGGAAAGCCAAGCTATGATCGTGATGATCAAAAGCGCTGGGATAACTCCGAGAACCTTAAACGCCGCCGGCATCGACATTATACCGGCTCCGATTATGCTCGTCGAGACGTTGAAAACGACGCCGGAGGTAGATCCATGCTTCTCAGACGACGGTTCTTGCTTCGGCAAGAGATGAGTTTTGATCTGAGGAGACATTTTCCTACCGCCGGAGAAACTTTAAAAAATTGCCGGCGGGAAGAAGAATTATTCTGTGTTTTTTTTGTTGTTGTGTCATGTGTGACACGAAGAAACTGCTTCATATAGCCCACACGGTTAAGCGATGGAAGTACACAAATACCCTTTGAGATTAGACATTGCTTTCACTGTCTGGTGGGTAAAATCGGGATAATGATATTTGATCATTGGAGACCTGACAGGCTGGTCAAACAAATCACTGATATATCACCAAATGATCTTTTCGTCACGTACTTAAACAATACCACACAAAAAACGAGTTCAAAGGAAATTACAAAAATAGGAAAAAAATATGGACATTTTCATTACAAAAGAGAGTGTATCTAGACCGAAAGGTGGCCAAAAAGCGTATTACCGCTTCTCATCTCATATATTTGCATTTTATAATTGAGTGTAAGCTCCCAAAAATCATTTTCGAAAAGGATATAGTATATATATATACACATAAAAGTATAATGAAATTCAATAAAAGTATAAATAGGCGGCACCAAATATGCTCACGTGTAGAAATTAACTTAACAGCATTTTGAGACTTTAAAGGGCAGCGATCAGTCGCGGACCCATAAATATTTTTTACCGGATGCATAATATAACATGGATAATTACTATAAGAAAATAACTAAAAAATGTATAAATATATGGTGTCACTTAAGAATTTAAACTAGCGTTACCGGGGTCAAATGTAGGAAAAACAATCATATTTACCATCAATTATGTATTTTCTTAAACAAAAACTACGTAATTAAAAAAAAATAAGGTGTTATGTGACACCCCATCCCTCTAAGTAGGTTCGCCTCTGGCAGCGATTGAAAAAAACTACGAATCGATCAGTAAAACGAACGAAGAATAATTAAACACTTTTATAATTCTTCTTTTCTATCATATGAATCAATCTCTTACGAATAACATCAAGCTAGTAAGTCAAAAGTTTTAAGTTAAAAATTTATTTTGATTCTGTATATAAACAAGACGCATTGTATCTGGTTCATTAAGTTGGAAATATACAAAATCGTTCCATATATTTTGAACTTGATGAACCAGGCTCGATATGCTTTGTGGCTTCTCTCAACAGGTCTTATGCATAACGCTTCATATCAGTCTCAAGGTTGGAATGTTTCAGCTTCACATGAGTATGGTTGTGATTTGTGTCAGATATATGGCAAATCTGACCACCAAGCACTCAAATGTTGGTATCGCGGTTTGATAACTCTTACTAGAACAATGACTTAAACTGATGCTAGTGGTCGAGAATTGTATCCAGACATTTAGAGCATCAGCTAATGCTACTGATTATATATGAAACCTTATCTTGGGTTGTGAGTTATGTGAACTTGGAAAAAAGTCTAATATTTTATTTTCTTTGAACTGAAAGAGTTTAAGACCTCTTTTGGCTAGTTGTAGTAACACCTTTGGAAAGAAATATAATTCAAAATTGAAATAAATAAAAAAAACATTTGGAAAGAATACATAATAGAATACTGATTTACATAATGGCTTGGGAAATTTGTAGAATCGAATTGGCAGTGTGAAATTGTTTTCCTTTTATTTTGCTTAAGCCAATATAAAAAAGGGACTAAAATATAAGTGAGCGAATAACGCATATAATTTGGGCTTTTAAAAAAATGAAGCCCATATTTGAATGAACATATCGGCCTACTAAATCGGTTGAAAAATCTTTTCCTGCACCGAAATTTGCCTGATTTTTCGCTCCCGATCGATTCTCGTCTCTCATTGCAGCGAAAATCCTTCGAAGCAAATTCTCTCGAAGAAGAAAGGAAAAACAATCGGACGCTGATAGAAAGCATACCCTCGGAGGTGGAACGGAGTTGATTTCAAGTCAGAGTTGGGGAAAAAATGGGGGATCATCTGGTGAGAGCGGAGGAATTCGAGAAGAAAGCAGATAAGAAGCTGAACGGATGGAGTTTTCTCGGATCTAAGTACGAGGATGCTGCCGATCTCCTAGAAAAAGCAGCTAATTCCTATAAGCTTGCCAAATCATGTAATTTCTGTTTCGTGTGTGCTTGAATTTCGCTTTAGAGGTTTTGATCTTAGGTTATAAATTACGGTGATCCGTCCATGGTCATGTGACTGGTATCTGGGTTGCTTTTAGGCCGATTTGATCTGTAAGAATTGTATTCGAGAATTGTAAAATATCTGATAAATGACTCAAGATTCAACATTCAGATTGATCGATAATGTTTTTTGGAGTCATTGATAAGTTGCGAAATTAGTGTAGAATTTGTAAGATGCAGTGAGGGAAACAGTACTCGTTTGGGTTTTATTTGGTTGAGTTTCATAGGTTCATGTTTTCGTGACTGTTGTTCTATTCCTGCTAATGTGTTCAATATATGATTGTTCAGGGGATCAAGCTGGAAAAGCTTATCTAAAACTTGCTGACTGTCACTTAAAGGTAGATTCTTTGGCTACAAACATGATTCTGGACGAATGTATTGAACTATTATGTATATGATAACGTTTCTGTGCATCTGCAGTCGGACAGCAAACATGATGCTGCTAATGCCTATGCCGAAGCTGCTAAATGCTACAAGAAAGTTAACACAAATGGTATGTAGAGGTCACTGGAAAATCTGTTTGTATCATATATAGTCAAAATCTACTCTTTTCTGATTAACACTTCAGTAAATATAGGGGTGATTATCAACTCTTTGTGGTTTTTCTTTTCTCTATGCATGTGTTTCATATCCTAATATAAGTATATAACCATGATCTTATATGCAGAGGCTGCATCTTGTCTAGAGCGAGCAGTGAATATATTCTGCGAGATAGGAAGGCTCAACATGGCTGCCAGATATTACAAGGTACCATGCGTCTCTTTTGAGCATGGATTCGATATTTCCCTCTTTTAGTACAGATGTTGAGAAAATAGAGTTACCAAGGCACTTGCCGCACTTCTTTAGTAATCCCTCCAGTGCTCTTGTTTCCTTTATGCATGTTGGATCCAGTGGATATGTGTGTCTTACACTATAGTAAGATTGGTGTGGATTTTCTGTAGTTTGTTTTGTACTAATAGGTGCATTAATGGTTTTGTACTTTTGACAGGAAATTGCTGAGTATTATGAATCTGACCAGAAGATCGACCAGGCTATTGCTTACTTTGAAAAGGCAGCTGAATTTTTTCAAAATGAAGAAGTGACTACTTCTGCAAACCAGTGCAATCTAAAGGTGGCACAATATGCTGCCCAGTTGGAGCAGTAAGATTTTCCGAATCTTACCCTTTTTTTTGCTTTCTCGTCCTTTGGTATTGATATGCTTACAGCACTCATCTGGAACCCCCTGCCTTTATGGCCAATCCATAAACTCAACATTGTTTGAAATCATGATGTTCACTATGCACGGGCAGCAATGAACGCTTTTTGTTTACTTGGGGATGAATTGATTGATAAGGTATTGGTGTATCTTTGACAGATATGAGAAGGCAATCAAGATTTATGAAGAAATAGCACACCATTCACTCAACAATAACTTGCTTAAGTATGGAGTTAAGGGCCATCTTCTCAATGCTGGGATGTGCCACCTTTGCAAAGCTGATGTTGTTTCCATCACCAATGCGCTGGAGAAATATCAGGTTCTTCTTCTTCCACAGAAAACACTCTTAACATCAGAATTCTGGTGTGGTCCTTGGAGTAACTGTGACATGATTCTAACTTCTACTTTTCTGCAGGATCTGGATCCAACTTTTTCAGGAACACGAGAATGCAAATTCTTATCGGTAAGGTTTAAACTGAGTTTTATGGTGATTATGGGAGTATAGCATACATAAAGTATGTTAAATTTGGTTGCATAATTCCCACGAATAGGACCTTGCTGCTGCTATCGATGAAGAAGACATTGCTAAGTTCACAGACGTTGTCAAGGAATTTGATAGCATGACCCCGCTGGTACGGACCATAAATGGGATACAAAAAGTTTTTGTCTTTTCTTACCTTTGTCTGATCTTTATCATGGAATTTGTAACTATATTGCAGGATTCATGGAAGACAACTATGTTGTTGAGGGTGAAGGAGAAGCTGAAGGCCAAGGAGCTTGAGGAGGATGACCTTACCTAAACATCTTTATCCAGAGCTTTGCTTATTAATTATTGGTGGTGTGTCATCCATTATGTTCGTTACTCCATATCCTACTCTTCGTTGATTTTACTGTGACTGGTTTTGAGTTTTTAAGGTTTCTTAAGAGGGTTTGGTCAGAATGGGTTTGTTTGATATCAATGTCTACATTTGTTATGTGTCTCATTACTTCATTTATGGGAACTTCTCATGTCAGATTTGCTTTTTTTTTGTTCAAAGATTTGATTTTCGATTGTTTGTTTGCATTTGTTTTTATGTTTGCATCTAATAAAAGTGTGTTTTCTTTATGAAGGATAATTTTTAGTGTTATTTTTCTCCGATATTATTTTATAAATGAAAAAATGCTGTTTTTTATTTAAATGAGAAAAGATCCGTTTTTAAGGCAAACAATGGAGATTTTTTTAGATGTCAAAGAAATATCTTACCAAGTGGACGTTACATTGAAAAAGACGTACATAAATATTGAGAAAATGAATATTGTGACCAAACAAAAAACAATCTTGAGAAATGAATACACCGAAAAATTGTGAAAAGGACCAAAGAAAAGACTTTTGAGGACAAGATATCTAGAAAGATACTAACACCAATTCTCATTGTCATCGACTATAACAAGCAAAGCAATGATAAATGCATAATCAACCTCTGGATTTACTCTCACGCTAAAATTATATTTCCCTTTGCAGAAACTTCCCCACGTAAACTTATGCGTAACCTGCACACGAAGAACAAAAAGACTTTAATTCTTCACCAAAAACGCCAAAAGTATTGAATAACGAAATGTGTTTTTAGCTTTTTTTTACCCCTACCCCGGCGATGAGAGCATCCGATTTGAAGACTTTGAATGAGATATTCGAGTATCCACCTGAAGCATGAAAATCACAAGTATTGCTCTTCTTGACATTATTGTTCTCTGGCAAGAAAACATCCACAGATGTTTTCAATGACATCGCTTGAGATTGCTTTACCGTGAACAGCAAGTCTTCTCTCTCTTTGCTCTCTCCTCCATGCACTTCCCACTTGTTTTTCAACGTAATTCCCTGCACGTACACACATACACAATCTCAAGAAAGAGCCCTTTTTTGTTGTTGTTGTTGTTGTTGCGTCAACGGCTGTTTTAAAACTTGAATATTCTCTAACCTTTTGGCGCATTGTGAGGACTGTGAAACCAGCTGGATCACGCATAACCCTTTTATGGTTAAACCCCCAAGCATGTCCATCAATTTGCAGGAGGAGATTCCCGCTTGGATCAAACACTTGGTAATGGTCTTTGGAGAAATTCTGAACTTTCCTCTTCACCATTAGATCCATTGGGTATGGATTACAGAATTGATCGCTCACCACGCTTATCGCAGGATCTCCTACTTGCCATTCTGTTTTCTTCTTCTTCGGCATTGTTTCTATTTTGTAAGAACTCAAGAAGAAGATTGTAAAAGATTATTAAAGGCTCTTGCTTGAGAGCCCTTGATAATCCCTCCTTATGATGAAGAATTATAAATAAATAAAAACTGTTTTCACATTTTCTTAGCCATATATCAACTAGAAAACAAATTTGCAAACTTTGCAGGATTGGTTTTTTACTTTCTCTGGTTTATGAAATCAGAGTTTTATTCTCAACCCTAGATTGTTAAACCCAAAAATAAACTAATTCTTTAATTTTAGAAACAAAACAACTAAGCAAACTCCTATTTCCAGGTTCTCCATTGCCAATAACTTATACATTAAACATGTACAGAGATCTCTTACAGTTACAAGAACAGATCACATGTTTTACAAATCACCATAACCATAATCGAATAACATTGTTACTTTTGTTATCGAACTGGACATAGAATAGAAGATATCAGTTTCCTCCACGTTTGTTCTTTCTCCACTCCCATGGCTTCTCTGGATTTGGAGATGACCACAAACCAATACGCTTCTGCTTAGCCTCATTTTCCCACTGATCTCAAACACCGAAAAAACCGTTAAACATTAGAAAGACCAATTCAAAGAAACTAAAGAGACTTAAAAGCTTACAAAATCTTGCCTTTGCAAGCTCTGCGCGCTTGTCATAGGCTACATAATGCCAAGCAAGACCTTTCTTTAACATTACTTCTTGAACAAATTTTCCATTGCAGTATATATCTCCTACACATCTTCCATAACGATCCTCTGCATAAACTAACACCTTCAAGGTTTTCCCTTCAACCATCTTGAGTAGCTCATCGTGCGCCTCTTTTCCAAACGGCATTTTACTTTCCGGTGAATCAATTCCCCTGTTTTCTTTTCATTCAAAAATTGTTCTTAAAAACTCCAAGATAGCTTTGATTCAAGAGAGATTTAAGATGGATTGTTTTTACCTTAGTCTAATTCTGAACTTCTTAGCAAGCACTTCTTTATTCTGATAATTTATCATCCTAAGCACAAGATAAAAAGGGTCAGAAGAGTTATAAGTTTTATAGCTCATTTTGATTTGAATCTATGATCTTCTTCTTGTGAAGTATATTAGAAACACAAACCTGTAACCAGAAGCTATGATCTTCTTGTGAAGTGCATCTGCTTCTGCATAATTCTTCTTCTCACGCGCTTTCGCCCTTTTAACCGCTGCAAGACTCACTTCCTTGGGAACAGAAGATGACACAACCGGGTCTGTGCTACTAACATACACAGTAACGGTATCTCCATCTGCCACAGATTTTTGATCCACCTTATTTCAATTAGGACGTTTCTTGATCAGCAACATTATCATCATATTCCCAAACTAATAAACTATCTAAAGATTGAAAAAGTTTTCTAACCGGAAGCGTTTGAAGCTCAAACCGAACTCCTTCAGGTACAGACACAGGAGATTCAGTAGAGACCTCAGCGAGCTTAGGAGACAAAGGGAGTCTATAGAAAGACAAAAGTCCCTAAGAATGTCATTAACAAATCAAACCAGATTAATAATCTTTCCAAAAGTTATTAGTATTTTCGAAACTTGAAACATTATTAATACCTCAACATCGGCTTTTTTATGCCCTTTCAGAGTCGCGATAACAAGCCTTGCGGCTTCCTCAGCGGTCTGAGGCCGAGGCTTAGCTTGCTTCCATGCCTCAAGTATTTTTCCATACCTTAAAACATGTTTTGTAGAAAAATTTGTTTAAATCTGAAGATTCCAAATCTTCATAGAACAAGAAAAGAAAGTTTTAAGATGCTCTGTGTATTATTTCTTTACCAATTTGCTTGAGCCTTTTTAGAAGACACAACGTAACTTCCAAGCCCTTCAGGAACCTAGAATATAAAGAAATTCTCGATTATGATCAATTTCTTAAGAATTTGGGAAAAATTGTGAATAATCTCTGAAGATTGGTATTGATTCTGCTTAATAAACAAATATAATTACACAATTCACTTAGAAATAAGTTTCAAAACAGGTAGTAGAGACCTAATCGAAAGGTAAAAAAAGAAGAAATTTAGGAGAAAGCAATGAAGAGAGACCTGAGAAGTGGTCTCGAAGTTGAAGAGATCGTGGGAAAGAGCTGAAACGCCGTGAGCTCCGTCGTCCGTCGTGGGATTGATGCATTTCCGGTAGAGTAACCTAATGGCGTTACCCATTTTTCGATTCGATTTCTGAAAACAGAAGAAAAAAAAAGAAAGAGTTTTGATCTTTCTTCCTTTCTGGTATGAAAGTCTTTGATCGTTATATGGAGCAGAGAGATTGTTTAGTTAACAAGCGAAATGATACGTGGCAGTTTCATATTGGATAAGAAACTGAAAGTATTGGGTGTCTTGTCGTAATCAGATTCGATTATATTTATTGACTTCATGTAAACTCACAAGCTTGGAGTTTAAGCAATCTTAATGACGCTTTGAGTGTTCCTGCTGCTAAATTTCTTCAACGGCCAGCACAAATTCTATATTTCTTGAGCCAAAATTCACATATTTTTTAAAAATCATGGAGTTCAGATCTTTGACGTCTTCCTTTTTTTTTTTAAGATCGGAGATAATAACAGAATTTTTCAATCATACCCGTTTATTCAAATTTAGATTTTAGACAACGTTTATTTCAATTTTCTATCTCAAAAACTTGCAAAAGATTTTTAACTAATTGAGTCAACTATATTTGGAAATTATTTTTATTTCATTTGATGACATAAAAATCGTTTTACAAATTTCAAAAATCTAATTTAATTATCTTACCATAACATAACTAATAGTGACATGAAAAATCAATGGATTTAGAGACATCATCAAGCTAATGAACAATCCATAATCCAATAATTTTCTTTTACAATGTTCTCTTATATACAGAATAATTTAGTGACGCAGAGGTTCAAATTACAAGTTTTTATGTTTAATTTTTGAAATTGTGATGGATCTAAATAATATACACGGGTCAATATACTCATTGTCAATCAATTTTATGTTAGAAATACATATTTATTGTATATTACTTACGTTCCATCATAATTTCTAATGTGAAATTCTTAACACGCTCATTCGAAATAATGTCTTTTTGTTATATAGTAAGAATTATTTAAGATAGACAATCTATTGGCATATTAGTTTTTAGTAGAAGATTTGAGATCAACTTAATTGATTTGACAAGTTATGGGATAAACATAGTTTTTAAACAATATTTGCTTAATTAAACGTGAGTGGAAGAACTAAACAATATATAGCGGGCATAGTCGCCTCTTGGACATGAATATATATTTATAAAAAAGCCAGTGAATGATTGCTTAGCACATTAATATTATGTGAAATACTATTCTACAAAAGGAATATAAATGTTTGTGATACAATCCATATGCCACTTAGTAATGTTTATGTAATAAAAATGTGAATTGTTTCTTAAACCACATTATAAAAAAATAAGGAAAATTGTTCGTTAGCTACACGAACTATACTATAATGCATGACTACACATCCGAACTAAAATAATGTGTTGATAACTATATCATTTATTGATATAGCATAGACACACATCCGAACTAACATGAGTCATGTGCCCAACACCATGACCATCATTTTCTTTGCTTTTCCGGTGTACTGGTCGACGGACTCCGGCGCTGACCCGCATTAACTCATAAAATCCGACCCAAATTAAATAAAAACTTAAAAATGAAAACATAAAAAATGACCTCCTCAGCATCTTCTTCCTCGTCAATTATGATTTACAGATAGGATTTTGATTCGGTAGGTTTTCTCAATTTCATTGAATTCGATTTTTCCGTTCATTTAATTTTTGAGTATTGATGAACATCAAAATAGTGGGTGGTTAGGGTTTACGAAATTCCCAAAATCGTTTGCTAATTTGGGTGATAGGCGAATTAAGAAAATCCAATCCAAGCGAACCGCCATGAGCCCTTCCCGTCACTCACAATCATCTCTCGAACTCTCTTCTTCTCTTTCTCTCCGTCCCAGAAACTTTCTGGTTTTAAATTTTCCTAAAATCTACACGAATTTTTTGGACGAATCGATCTGAAATCTCTTAATTAAAGATGTACTCGTCCACCTCTTCTTCCAATTTTCTTTGATTTCCATCGGCGAGGCATCTCTTAACCACCACCATACCCACCACATCTACATTCATGCTTCGTCGTAGCTCGTACAGCGTCGGTGTGCTTCACAGGAAGCGTGCTCGTTTTTTTTTTTTTTTTTTGCGTATATGAAGCAAAAAAGTAATGATCTGATCTTTGGGAAACCGTTTGAGATGTACTGTGGAACTGGTGGTGGTGGTGCTGATGCGGTAGCTGTTTCCGGTGAGAATTGATCGGAACTTGGTGAAATTTTCGATGAGAATTGATCGGAACTTTCTCAAAACTTTCGCTTTGGACCCTCATTGAAAGCGAAACATTTCGCTTGTCCCTCCTGAAATCGATGGTGGTCTTCTTCGCCGGAGAAGATGAAGAGGAGAACGTGGCCATGTATATCTAAAGGATCTCGATCTACACGGCAAGCTCTAGTGGCGGATGTGTATTTTGATTTCAATCGAGATTTCTGGGATCGAGCTTGTGAAATTGTTGCACCGAAGAACGAGATTTAGGATGTTGATTGTCACTAGAGAAAAGGAGTCAGAGAATTTGTTGTTGCTAAGATCAAGTTCTTGAAGAGAATCTATGGTTTTGAAAGAATTTGAGATTTGACCTGAGAAGTAGGAATTTTCGTTGAAGAACAAAAAATAATGAGTCAACGCGGGTCAACGCCGGAGTCAGTCGAACAGTACAGAAAGTAAAAAAAGTGATGGTTATGGTGTTGGACACATGACTTATGTTAGTTCGGATGTGTGTTTATGCTATATCAATAGATGATGTAGTTATCAACACATTGTTTTAGTTCATATGTGTAGTCATGCGTTCTCGTATAGTTTGTGTAGCTAACGAACAATTTTCCAAAAAATAATTCTCAAAGACCTCTCAATAATTTATGATCCTAACACTAATTACCATTGAAATACACCGAATCAAATAACTACTGCTAAATCTTCTATAACAAAACAAATAATATATTGAATAATGTGGTAGATATATATCTCCTCATAGAAGGAAATAAATGGTCAACAGATATATCTCCTCATGTGGTAGCTATATATAACCCCTACCACACAAGACAATCTTTTTATTTATCCAAGTTGAAAACTATGCACAATATATGCACTTATGTGATAAATAAGACCGATTCATATGGAACCATTATTATGTTAAAGTTGGTTTAGTTGTGACAACTTGTAGCCAATTCGTCCAAGTACACAACAAGATCAAACTATTCTCTTGTCGTTGTAGCCAACATCTTAAAGACCTGAATTAATTTTGTTTGTATTAAATCTGTTGTACATTTTTTCCTTGGCATTGAGATCATATATATGTTTTTAGGTTATTTGTTTCCTTTGTTGTCTGAAAGATGTTCTTAAATTTGCACTCTTTAGCAAAGAGTCTGTTATCGAGGAATTGGGTTAGAACTTCCACGTATAAACATTTCTCTTTTTCTGTCTATACGCTTTTGTTTAATCCCAAAATTATCTTATGATTTGGTTGTGTTTGTTTCAGGTGCTTAGGATCCGATGTGAAAATTTACGGGCATTCAACAATCTCTCTCAGCTAGAAATTGAGAGCAGTCCTGAAGTAAGTTGGGAATTATTGCTAGATATGCTGAATCACTGTCCTCATCTAGAGATGCTGGTCTTTCGGGTACTAAACCAAACCCTTTGTTAAATTTTCCAAAGATGCAAAAACAGATTCAATATATATTTTCCAACCTCTATGATTGATTCCAGGGACTTGTCCATGAAGTTAACGAATTTTGTGGGAACGTGTGCCGGTGCAACGGGGAATGACTAGCAGAGTCTTGCCTCTCAGTATCTCCGGTGAGGGTGCTGAATGTATTCGAGCTTGGACAAGCTAATGAAGATAGAAAGAGTTTTATTACCCAGGTCAGACATTTCTTGGTTACAATGCCTAATCTTGAAAGGTTGTAATCAGTGATAACATTTAGTCATATGGATTTGTCTTAGGCTACAAGTTTGTCTTTTGCTCAAAAATTTAAAACTCAAAGCAAGTTAAAAAAATCTATAAAAACAGCGGAAATTAACAACATGACGGGAAAGGAAGATTATCTGTCACAGACGAGAAAATTGCTATGTTTTTTGTGACCAGAAGCATACAAGAACCCTCAATGGTTTACTAAAGAAACGAGACCAAGAGTTTAGAGAAGCAACTTACAATCAAATCGTCAAGGGAAAAGGGTCAAAACCAACCCCTACTAAATTCGGTGTGCCGAAAAAAACTCGAACTAAAATACGGTGCCAGTTACTACCTGAACTCAATATTAATTCAAATTTCCTACCCGAACTCCTAAAACAAACCTTAATCCTACCTTGACCTTTAAACCGTTAGTCAACATTTTCACTCTGCTGATGTGGCATACACGTCGATGATACGGTGGACTCGGCAAACAAAACGACGCCGTTTTGCATCAGTCTAAACTTGAAAAAAAAAATTCAAAACTACGTCGTTTTGAATTGGGGGTAAATTGAAAACACAAAATCGATTTAGGGTTAGACACTTCTTCTTCCTCGTCGTGTTCTTCTGTCGGAGAGATTGAGAGTTCTATTGTCAGAGGATTGAGAGTTCTTGTTCTTCGTCGAGTTGTATTGTTAACGCCATTTTCGTCAGGGTTAGACAGTTCTTCTTCTTCGTCGAGTTCTATTGTCGGAGGATATCTAATGGAAAATCCAGGCCGAGGCTTCCCTAAGAGATGCAAGTGCGGAGAACCTGTCATGATGAAGACATCTTGTACTGCTAAAAACCCTGGAAGACTGTTTCATGCGTGTCCATGTGCAAAGGAAGGAGTAAGATCACTCATTTTCTTGTTTGAGTATAGTTTAGTGTGTTTTGTGCATTGACTTATGTTTGTATGTGACAGAATTGGTATCATACATTCAAATGGACTGATACATGTATGGTTGAAGAGCTAGAGGACTTGATAGAGAAAGTCGCTAATGTTGAAGAATCTTCGATGACATTGCAAAAGAGCTTCAACGGTTGTGAGTCCGAGATTGACACTTTGACGATGGAGACTCGTATGTGTGAGGCTGTGGTTGAGAAAGAGATCAGAGATGTCAAATTGCAGCTCCGTAGCTTGAAGAACCTTCTCGGATTTGCTTTGGTGATGGGATTCTTCTATATTTTTATGTTTTGATCATGAGAGTAGGGGAGAATAAGTATGTAAGAGAGTAATTTATGTATGTGTTTGAGACAAATATGTGTATGTGTTTGAGACAACTTCTATCTCATGAATGTGTTTTAAGGAAGATTGTAAGCTGCTTTGAATTTGTTATTCAAACTGAAAGCTTTAAAAACTGGTGTTTGAGCAAGCAAAACAGAGTAATAAAGGTTCCAAAAGCATCATGAAAAATCGATTTTGTTTTTTTGGTGTGCCAACCCGAAATAAAGGCAGATTCATACACATACCAACCCGAAATAAAGGCAGATTCATACACATACCATGAGTTACAAAAAACTTACTACTAAACACATTCATGACATAAAAAAACAGTCCCAAAAGCATCATGAAATGTCATAAACCGCTGCATACTCCAACCTCTTTGCTCCAAAAATCAGTCCAAAATAGTCCTTCTCATGCTCCATCCTCTTTGCTCGAAAACAGCTAACAACCTGAACAGAAAATTAAAGCTAAAACTATTGCAAATTGTGTTTATGACTTGCAAACATAAAACATCCTGATGAAGTTTATGAACAGAAAACAACCTGACGTTAATGACTTTTGGGACTGTTTATGAACAGAAAACATACCTAGTCTTGAGTAGGTTGAGTTAGTTGACTTGGTCCTTCTCCAAATTCCATAGTCATTGACTCGTATCCATCTTGTGCTGTGTGGCTAGACTCATTACCATCATCTCCATGCTGCCTATTTCTTGCATTTGCCTTCTTCTTTGCTTTCTTGTAGTTCTCCACTACCATATTCTGACACTTTGTAGCATGGAGGGTTCTTCTCCATCATGGCTTCATACAATCGCATATCATAGTTCTTGACTTTTTCCAGGTTTGCATTGTACTCGGGCAATGTGTAACTTTCAGCTACTCTCCAAAATAGACCCTTCATGTCGCTTTGATTTGGAAACATCTTCTTCAGATTCCCATAAATGTGTCTAGCACACATACGATGTTCAATATGAGGGAATTCTCTGTCAACCGCATTCAACAAACCCTGAAAATATGAAACAATTAGAACATATGCAATAGACAGCATAACACAAGAAAGAAAAGAAACATAAGCTATACCTTTTGCCTATCCGAAATTATGGTGTAACCTTGACCTTCTTGTAGATTGAAATCAACCTTAAGCTTCCTAAAAAACCAAGTCCAATTCTCTTTATTCTCCACGTCTACTACAGCCCAAGCAAAAGGGTACATACCATTGTTAGCATCCCTTCCAACGGCAGCCAATAACTGACCTTTCAACGTGCATTTCATAAAGCAGCCATCCACCCCAAAGATAGGCCGACACCACATAGACCATGTCTTTTTAAGCACTTCGAAGCAGACATAGAATCTTCTAAATATCTCATTTCCAGCGTCATCAATCACCGTATCCAACTCGACAGTAGATTCTGTGTTTTGTCTGTAAACCAAATTTATGCAAACTTCAGTAAATCGTAAGCCTAGATAAATCAGAATACAGAATTGCTAACTTCAGTAAATCAAAGTAACTACTTACTCAAGGATTGCTAAGCGATAGTCCTTCAGTCTTGAAAATTGCTCTACATGCTCACGGTTGATGATTTCGATTGCTTTTGCTTTGGCCTTTTTACACTTATCATTGGTGGTTATGAGATTATACCTCTGTTGAATCTGTTGTTGCATTGTTTTGGGTTTGTAATCCGGATCACTCCTAATGTCATCCATAAACAGCTTTGCAATCACAGCTTTCTTCAATATCTTACTTTTGCCATCCTTTAAGCAACTGTGTACATCTTCAAATGTCTTCACCTTCCACTTTCCAATATGTTCTTCATAAGAGCAATAAATTCTCCAAGGACAGCCATCTTCAATCCCACAAATAGCCCCTGACTTTATTTTTCCCCATCTATTTTGCTTGATATTCCATCCTTCCTTTAGAGAATAATCCACCAATGCATCTCTGAACTCTTCTAAATTGTCAAACACTTGGTTCATTTTCAGGTCACCGCTCCCTTTTTTACATCTCACCAATATCTGACTCTCTTCTTCACCATCAGAATTAGGAGGTGTGTTATGGTAGTCCAACTCTGGATCGTCATCAATCAAACCAAGCACATTTCTTTCAACCCTAAGCTCTTCGTCACATGGCTCGTGAGACTCATGATCACCTGGATGCTCTGCTTCATTAACCATGAAAACCTCTACAATACCACACCATTTAGCCGCTTCAACCATATTACGAAAACTCTGGCCATGATCCCCATTACACAAATACTTCCGCTCTTTGTTATCTTCAAAAGGCAACTTGTACCATATCTTCTGCCCATAAACTTCATCAGGATGCAACTTGGTGAAGAACTCATCGGGATAACAATCAATGCTTGTGTTTTCACCACCATGATATGAGATTTCTCCTAAATGATTCTTTACCCAATTCCCACTTCTGAAAATACTGAAGGTTACTTCACTATCGAAGAAGCTGCAAATAAAAACATTACAAAAACTCTCTCAGCCATTACATCGAACACTTGGTGGCTAAAATGAATTCTGATTCTGTATTGATGAAACTACAAACATATGAAATCAAAACGATAATTACACAAATACTCTCTACACGAAATCAAAACGATAATTACGATAATGAAACAACACGGTTCCAACTTACCTCATTTTCGAATTCAGTCAAATCGATCCTCCAACAATGAAACTCGACGAGGAAGAACACGACGAGGAAGAAGAACCTTTGCCGAACCCAGACCGAACCCAGAACCTTCGCAGCCTCTCAAACAGCCTCTCAAACATCCTCTCAATCTCTCGGACAGAAGAACACGACGAGGAAGAACACGTCGAGGAAGAAGACGTTTTATCTAACCCTAAATCGATTTTGTATTTTCAATTTACCCCCAATTCAAAACTGACGTAGTTTTGATTTTTTTTTTTTTCAAGTTTAGACTGATGCAAAACGGCGTCGTTTTGTTTGCCGAGTCCACCGTGTCATCAACGTCTATGCCACATCAGCAGAGTGAAAATGTTGACTAACGGTTTAAAGGTCAAGGTAGGATTAAGGTTTGTTTTAGGAGTTCGGGTAGGAAATTTGAATTAATATTGAGTTCAGGTAGTAACTGACACCGTATTTTAGTTCGGGTTTTTTTCGGCACACCGAATTTAGTACACCGAATTTAGTAGGGGTTGGTTTTGACCCTTTCCCAAATCGTCAACGTACACAATCAATCAACTCACAACTAGCTGTCTTGTTCCAAGCCTCCTAATTCCACACTTTGAAAAAAACCATCTTTTTCTGCTCACTTTTGATTCTAATTCTGACTCTTCCCATGGCGAGTACCCTGGCTTCAACCCACAACCCATTTTCTTGCCTCCCCGAACCATCCTCTCCGGGAATCCGCTCCGCCGTATTCCTAGAGCCCTGCGGCAAACGAATACGATCGATTCCCAGATCCATTCGAGCATGCCTACCTCCCGACAAGGTCTCTATCCCTGCTCCTTCCAATTTTATTGTATATCATCTATGTGGAGAAGAACTTGTTGGACTCTTTTGTTTTGTTCACAGGCAGGTGCTGATGGTGGCATTTCATCTTCAGCTAAAAGATGGAACGGATTGCTGAACTTTGCCTCAGATAATTTCTTGCCTCTGGGTAGTGCCATTTTTTCACTCAATTTACCCAAAAAAACTGATTTTTCTTAGGCATTGCTTCTTAAGCTATTTTTTCTTGAGAAAGTCTTTGCTGCGTAGTCATATCCCTACTGAAATTTAGAATGGAAATGTAAATACTTCTTTTCGAATTCTTTTGTCTACTCTTTTGCCTTACTTTGTTACTTTTGACAATCGGATGCTCCGGCTTTGTTTGCAGCTCTTGTTAGTGGAGTGGGACTGGGCTTTGCAAACCCAACTCTAGGCTGTCTTGCTGACAAATATTCTCTTTCAAGGTTCAGCACATGTGGGATATTTATTATATCAGGTGATTGTATCATGCTATATATCTTTGTTTTTGTTTTTTGTTATTGGGTGTGGAAGCTATCACTTTGTTCCTGTTGAATTTGAATAGCTAATCCATTGTGTAGTCTTTCTCTGTATTGTGGAACAGGGTTGACTTTACGTACTGAAGCAATCAGTGCCGCTGTTAAAGGATGGCCTCTCGGAGTCTTCGGGCTAGTATGATCTTGACTCGTTTTAGCTTTCATACGTTCTCTGAATGATTCCTCTTCTCTCTAGTTTAGATCTCTTCTGCTATATTCTGGAAAATCATGACAAATCAATTTCTGCATTTACGAAACTAATATTACAATGTAATGAGTAGAAGCCCTTCTTGCCCCAATTATACTTTCCTTCAGTCTTGTTTTTGTAACTTGCAAAAAAAATCGACATTTTTGGTAATGCTTTTCCTTTTAAAGTTTTGTTAGTTATATTGCATACTTAAGCCCAAACTATTTCAGGTGTCTATTTTGTTGCTCACTCCATCCTTCTCAAGGCTAATTATGCTGGTCCAACTCCAACCTCAGGAACTTGTTACAGGTTACTCTGTCTCTTGCTTGAACTTAGAATGAAGTAAACCTTCAAAAGATCATGTTCTTTCCTTCTTTTGTATTTCTTTGTATAGACTTGCATTGATTGACAGTAATTCTACAGTTTTAGCTGAAATTTGATAACTAGCCACCAGTTTTACATATATTTAGTTTCTGAGAAATATAAGTGTGATACTGGTTGACCGAAGAGATAAATCTCATTGCCTTTGTGATTTTGTCAACAGCTTCCACATTGATGTTTTGTTTAAATCTTGATGGGTTCCTTACATGTCTCAATAGGGATTTGAGGACTCTAAAACTTATTTATGCCGTCATACTATTTACATACAGGGCTGGGTATATTTTGCTGTATGCCAACCACCTTATCAAGTGGTGTTGCCCTTACTCACGTACTCGGTTTGATATATGTCCAATCAATAATTTGCGCATAATTGTTTTTCTTGCCTTCTCCACTGACTTATCAAATTGGCAATTCAGCTTGCTGGGGGAAATTCTGCTCTTGCTCTTGCTGTGACTGTTGCATCCAACTTATTAGGAATTTTAACTGTAAGTCGACCCTCTTGCATATTATTGTTCCCCCTTCAAAACCATAAGCTTGCCTAACATGATTGACCCCTTATCAGATTCCGTTTTGGGTATCAAGATACATAGCCGGGGGAGTAGGGGTTTCTTTTCCTACTGACCAACTATTCAGAAGTCTTATAGTTACTCTGTTAATTCCTTTAATCATTAGCAAGGTGAGTCGATCTTTCTGTTCTTGCAATGATGAATCCATTTCAAAGTTTGCTATATGGTACAATTGTGAAAGCTTAATTTTCAGTGGTGGTTGTTGCCTAAAGCTATATGAATATTAGAAATTTTAATAGTGTTTGTTGTGTCGCTCGTATGAAAAAAAGTAGGAAGCTTTGGTTAATTCTTCACATTGTATCTCATATGCTTGCAGGTCTGGTTTTTATGAGGTCATATACTCTCTATTTTTGTTTGCTTAGTTTTTTCTTCTCGATAAAGTATTTGATTAATCTCTCATTAAGAACATCTTGGATGTGACTGGTTACTTTCTCTAATATTTCTATGAACGTTTCACAAATAGTCATTGCAGCTTGAAGTTCTATTACTTACCATTTTGCACACGACATTAAAAGCCGGGCTTTGACATATTTGGGTTTTATCTGTTATATAGGTTGTTCGGGAATCATTCAAAGGTGAGCATCATTTCCTATCTTTGCCCTTTCTGGTGAAAGTAAATGAATATCTAAACATTTGGGTTTTATCTGTTATAGTTTTGGAGGCGCCACTTTATAGTAATAATGGTTCTTTTTATAATATATCTGGTTATCGCTGCCAACTTAACCTCTTGTTGAAATGTGTGATGTAGGTCTCGCAAACTTTGTTGACAGTAACCGTAAACTCTTTTCGAAGATCAACGCAATCTGCCTCAGTTTGGTAAGATATGAAATGTTATAGCTTTCTCGCAAACTCTTGTTGAAATGTTATATCTGGTTTCGCTTTGTTGCAGAAATCTTAATGTTGGCACTTTATTTGCCTATAGTTATAGCTTTCTCCTTTACTGTATGATATTTATCATAAAATTCCTTGGCATTGATGTGCCAATCCAAAGCTTATATCATATATAGCAGAAACCATATTTGCAGTCCTGGTTATGACTTTAAAGGATAAATGGACCATTGCATTATAGTTTAAACCTCTTCTTCTCTAGCTACTTCAAATGGTCTGACTTTCTTATTGCATTTATGTGGTTTTTTGGGGGAAGTTAATAGTATGTTTATCTCATGATACCATTCTAGGTGCCATGGATTCAAGTTAGCAGGTCAAGATCACTGCTACTATCCGTTAAGCCTAAGGTTTTTCTTGCCGCCGTTGGCATTGGAATGTATGCATTCTTCTTTAATATGTATGGTTTTACTAATAACATGTAAAGATGGGTTGTTGTTAAGAACATATAGAAAAGGTGGTAAGAGAAGAAGCACATGGAAAATATTTGGCTGGTATGCTAGAAAATCGGAAAGTCGTATTGACAAAAGAATCTTACGTGTTTTACAGATTGCTGCATCTTTCTCTACTAGCATTCAATGCTCTTTCAATTCGTATCCTCTCAGGTGATGGTAGGAACTCCAAGGAAAATGCCACAGCAGTCTTGCTCGTTGCAAGCCAGGTAACGATAAAGTTTGGCTTTAGCACTGATTTTTATCCCATTTGAAAGTCATGGCGGGGTCTTTTTTGTTCCGTGGCATAGAAAACATTACCGGTAATGGTGGCGGTGGTGGAGCAATTAGGAGGTGCATTTGGTGAATCAGGGCTTTTGGTTCTTCCTTGTGTAGCTGCACACTTAAACCAGGTTAAAAGTTGTATATTGCAACTTCCATTAATGTTTTGTGGATCATGATTGATTCAATTCCCCAATGTGTGTGTGTAGATCATGATTGATTCAATTATTGTCAACTTATGGCTCCGGACGGGTAATGCGTCTTCGAGTGATGTAAAGTCAGCCTGAGAGAGATAGAAGCAACGAAACCATTGTTGTGGAGAAGGTTACATTCCAAAAAAAGCATTCAATGTTAGTTGATCATCATTGACAATCTCGATCGAGAGAGTTGGGTTTCAGATTCATTTGTATGTTTTTTTTTTTGAAATGTTGTAGACTATTGTGATAAAATGTTGATTGAAAACATTAAATGATTTTACGATTAGCTCAAATGAGCAATACATATGTCAATTTGATTTGAGCATCACTATGTCAATTAGTCCTACAAGTTTATATTATTCTGATTAGTATTTAGATTTTGGTTTTGAGTTTATAGGTTTTGATGTAGATTTTTTTCTTTTTGTTACTAAACTTAATGGTAATTTGTTTACACTTTTATTTGTTTTTGATTTATATCTACAAAAGTGATATATATATATATATATATAGTTTATTACTTGGGCTTAACAAAAATAGTTTTATTTTTTGGTCCTTCATATATCTGATTTATTGTTATTTGCAAAGACAAAAGGAAAAAAAAAATAGGGTTTTTAAGTTTGTTGATAATTTGTGAAAACACACACAGAAACCTTGTGACGGCGGCTACTCCACAATTTTGTTCCTCTCGCACACCTCTCCGAGTATCTTCATCTCCATCGTCTCAATCGAGGTAATTTGTTTCTTCCTGTCTTCATCTTGCGTAACAAATATCGGTTTGAGTCTGTGTCTGTGACACAAGTATGAGCATGTTTTTTTCCCCGTAAAATTATATGTTGTTTGATTTGTTTTTCGTACCTCTGCACTTAGATTCAGTCAATTTCACTTCTCCGCTTGCTTACTTTTTGGTGTATCAGGTTCTTGCTGCTTCCCATTTAAGCTCGAAAGATGACTTCTCGTTTTTTCGCTCAGGTTTCCATCCTTCGGACCTTGTTTATGTTTGTTTCACCTTTAACTCTCCTTGTTGCTCCAGTCTCTTAATGAATTCCTCCTTGCTGTGTTCGTTCCACAGGGTGGAAGTGAAAGTGAAGATGAGAGTGATTTTGAAGAAGAGATCCAGGAGGCTCAGAACAACGACATCAATAACCGTTACCTTCAAGATGGCAGTGTCTCCGATGGTGAGCTGGATACTAAACGTGTCATTAAGCCAGCAAAGGATAAGCGTTTTGAGGAGATGACCTACACTGTGGATCAGATGAAGAATGCCATCAAGATCAATGATTGTGTTAGCCTGCTCGAAAACTTTGATAAACTCAACAAACAGCTTGAGAAAGTTATGAGGATTACAGAGGCGGTCAAGGCTCCGACCTCGTATATCAAAACCCTTGTCTTGCTGGAGGATTTCATGACTGAGGCTCTCGCAAATAAGGAAGCCAAGAAGAAGATGAGCACTAGTAACTCCAAGGCCTTGAACTCAATGAGACAGAAACTCAAGAAGAACAATAAGCTGTACGAGGAAGATATCAATAAATATAGGGAGGCTCCAGAAGTTGAGGATGAGAATCAACCAGATGAGGAGGATGAAGAAGACGAGGAAGAGGAGGATGAGTCTGAGGACGATGCTAACAAAGACGATGAGTCTGAAGAGGAGGTGGAGGAACCTGCTGATAATCGCTGGGAGATGATGCTAAACAAAAAAGATAAGCTTATGGAGAAGCTGCTTAATAAAGATCCTAAAGAGATCACTTGGGACTGGGTCAACAAGAAGTTCAAAGAAATTTTGTCTGCTCGTGGGAGGAAGGGAACTGCTCGATTTGAGCTAGTTGATCAGCTTACACACTTGACAAAGATTGCCAAGACTCCTGCGCAGAAGCTCCAAATCTTGTTTAGCGTTATTTCGGCACAGTTTGATGTGAATCCAGGTCTCAACGGACACATGCCTATCAAAGTCTGGAAGAAATGCGTGCTGAACATGCTCACCATACTGGACATTCTTGTCAAGTACAATAACATTGTTGTGGATGACTCGGTTGAACCTGATGAGAATGAAACTTCAAAGCCAGCAGATTTTGATGGAACAATTCGGGTTTGGGGGAATTTGGTTGCATTCATAGAGAGGGTTGACACTGAGTTTTTCAAGAGTTTGCAGTGTATTGATCCTCACACCCGTGAGTATGTTGAGAGATTGAGGGATGAGCCCATGTTCTTGGCCCTTGCTCAGAACATCCAGGACTACTTGGAGCGGATGGTTGATTATAAAGCTGCTGCAAAGGTAGCCTTAAGACGAGTTGAGTCCATATATTACAAGCCCCAGGAAGTTTATGATGCTATGAGGAAATTGGCTGAGTTGGTTGAAGAAGATGAAGAAGCTGAGGAGGCCGAAGAGGAAAATGGACCTCCTTCTTCATTCATTGTTGTTCCAGAGGTTGTTCCCCGTAAGCCTACCTTCTCAGAGAGCAGCCGAGCAATGATGGATCTTCTTGTGTCTCTTATCTACAGAAATGGAGATGAGCGAACCAAAGCCCGTGCAATGCTATGTGATATCAATCACCATGCTTTAATGGACAACTTTGTGACAGCTAGAGACTTGTTGCTGATGAGTCATCTCCAAGACAACATTCAGCACATGGACATCTCAACGCAGATTCTCTTTAACAGGACCATGGCACAGCTTGGTCTTTGTGCCTTCCGGGCTGGAATGATCACTGAGTCCCATAGCTGCCTCTCCGAGCTGTACTCTGGTCAAAGAGTGAGGGAGTTGCTTGCCCAAGGTGTCTCGCAAAGTCGATATCATGAGAAGACACCAGAACAGGTAATTACTTTATTCTGTTTTTAGATCTTCCAACACAATAGAATGTGAAAAAAATATTGTTTGATCATATAGTGTGACTAAAGCACGATTACAAACACTATAATTCTGACAGTATGAATCAACCTTTTAAAGCACTTAAATTTATAGTAGCTATTATATTCTGTTGCATTTCAGGGTTCTACATTTTGTTTCCTTTTCATAAAATCTATTTTCTATTTCAATATGGATGCTTATGTTAATGTTCTTATTCACTCTTTATTTATTTATATTTGATATAAACAAATTTTGATTTTACCAGGAAAGGATGGAGAGGAGAAGACAAATGCCGTACCACATGCACATAAACCTCGAGCTCCTGGAGGCTGTTCAACTCATCTGTGCCATGCTACTTGAAGTTCCAAACATGGCAGCAAACTCGCTTGAAGCAAGACGCAGAGTGATTAGCAAGAATTTCCGTCGCCTGCTTGAGATCAGTGAGAGGCAAGCGTTCACTGCACCGCCTGAGAATGTACGTGACCACGTCATGGCAGCCACCAGAGCCCTGACCAAAGGGGATTTCCAAAAGGCGTTTGAAGTTTTGAACTCTCTTGATGTCTGGAGACTGCTCAAGAACCGGGACAGCATCCTCGATATGGTGAAAGCTAGGATCAAAGAAGAGGCTCTAAGGACTTACCTATTCACATACTCGAGCTCCTACGAGTCCTTAAGTCTTGATCAGCTGTCTAAAATGTTTGATGTCTCTGAAGCACAGGTTCACAGCACTGTGAGCAAGATGATGGTCAATGAGGAGCTTCATGCAAGCTGGGACCAGCCAACACAATGCATTGTTTTCCATGAAGTGCAACACAGCAGATTACAATCATTGGCTTTTCAGTTAACCGAGAAACTCTCGGTTTTGGCAGAAAGCAATGAAAGGGCGATGGAATCTAGAACCGGTGGAGGTGGTCTTGATCTGAGTTCAAGGAGAAGGGACAACAATCAGGACTATGCAGGAGCTGCATCAGGTGGTGGGAAATGGCAGGACAACATGAATTATGGACAAGGAAGACAAGGTAACAGATCTGGGTATGGTGGAGGACGATCATATGGACAGAATGGTCAGTCTAGAGAGTGGTCTGGCCAGAACCGAGGAGGGTATGTAGGAAGAGTTAGCTCAGGAAATAGAGGTGGTATGCAAATGGATGGCTCAAGCCGTATGGTGAGTCTTAACCGTGGTGTTCGTGCTTAAAGAGGATGAGAAATCTGCAGGCAGTGTTAGACCTTGAGCTCTTTTAAGACCTTTTGTTATGTTTTTTTGTTCGTCATTGGTTGAACTTTGGATCTTCTGCTTGAGAACTTTGAATTCTTGATTCTCTGCAAATGGTTAAAGCTAATGTAGGGAAAAACTTGTTTCAGACTCGTTGGAGAGTTTTGTTTTGTTCACAGCTTCAGCAGACTCATATTTAACAGATTCCCCAAATTTTTGTGGATTTTCTTGTTCTAGACTACACAATGACTTTTTAATGCACTCTGGTAACTTTTGATGGTTTTTCGAACTCAGATCTTGGCCTCTGAGTCTGACTTTCTCACTTCACAAATCTCTAACTATATGGGTTGATATACTCAAAACTCCGTCCAATGATTCGCAAAATTAAAAGCTCAAACCAAACGCACTCTTGATGTAGGATGTAGCTCTTGGTATGAGAAGTCCCAAGTTGTGCATCATCCGAATAGACTGCGACTGTTGTTTAATATTATTCCCTGGTTAAATCAAAAGCTCACTGTATTTCTATTCAATCTCAGTTTAAGAGTATCAACAATACATCAATACAAGAACAACATCATAACATATGGCTCCAACAAAGAACTAAGAAGTCACACCTATCCATAAAAGAAAGAGGAACGTTTTAGTACAATACTATTATATATAAGGGAAACTATGTGCATTTAAACATTGTCCGTAGTACCTATTTCAACCTATTATGTGCTTCAGATAAGAACCTAAGTGCATCTTCCATGCAGGGACGGTCAGACTGGTTATTTGTTATGCAGAGAAGTGCGACTTCAACAACTCTTTTAACTTCTCCTTGTTCAATATCACTCGAACTCACTTTGTTATCTGCGTATACTTCTTGTAGAAGAACATCCTTTGGCTTGTTATGTATCAATCGACCGGGATTCCTCAGCTTACCATTTGTTAAGATTTCCAAAAGAAGTTCTCCAAAGTTGTAAATGTCTTTTTGCTGCTCCGCTCTTATTACATCGTTCATCTGTTCTGCTTTTAGAGAGTTTACTGTCAGGAGTAATAATAATGCTTGTGCTAAGAAATTTTGTGTTTCTCGTTACATATCGTCATGGTTAATGTACCTGTGTTTGCAGTTGAAGAGACCAAGCCTTTGTTCAATTGTAGCATGTATCTGAACCCAAATTCTCCCAAGCAGGGTTCCATGTTATCGTCATCAAATAAAATGTTAGTCGACTTCACATCTCCATGTGGAATTGCAGGGTAGCATTCATGGTGAAGGAAGCAAAGTCCCTTTGCAACTCCAGTGATGATCCTCTTCTTAGTTGCCCAATCTCTCTTCTTCGTCCTCATCTTCTCAGCCAGAGTCCCGGTATGCAGGTTATTATCATACAATACATACACAAGATGATTGTTGTAACAAAAACCGAGCAATCTCACCAGATTCACGTGTCTTGCATTCCCCATCTGCGTTAAAACTTTCAACATAACACCCTTCTTCTTGCCTTGCAGTTCGACCTTTCTAACTATGACTGTTATTCCTGTTGGCAGAACTGTTTTGCACACCGAGGCTGATATTTCGGGAACCACTTCAGTAGGTTCGGGTGAACCGAAGCTCCTCAAAACATCATCTGCTGTGAAATGAGGGAGTCCTGCGAATGACACCATCTTCCATTGACCTTGACTTCTTTGACGAACATAGTACAACCCCAAAGTTGCAGCTACCATTAGTACAACCGAGACTAGACAAGCTACCAGAACAGAGACGAGCTTCCTCGAGCTGTAAGCTGCACATGATTTAAGAGGACGTCCACACAGGTTTGCATTGCCTTCATATGCATGTTTCCCCATTGATTGAAACGCTTTGTCAGATGGGATGGAACCACTCAAGTTATTGTCTGACAAATCCAAGACTGTCAGATGTGGAAGCTTGGCCAATACCTCAGGAATCCCACCTGTCATGAAATTTCCAGCTAAATCCATCTTCTGAAGAGAGCGGCAAGCGGAAACAGCTGGTGTTAAAACCCCTGATATATTGTTATTACTCAGTTCAACAACAGTGATGGATTTGCAGGATTCAAATCCAGGGAGACCCCCGGAGATACCGCAGGAGGACGCAGAGAAGTTGTGAAGACGCGGCACGGACCAAATCTCCGGTGGAAGTTTGCCTCCTAGCTGAGGGTTATTGGAGATATTGAAGTAGTCAAGTTTTGTAGCTTTGGATATATCTTGAGGAATGCCACCTGTGAGTTTGTTTCTAGAGAGGTCTATGTAAGAGATATGAGGAAGCTGGGTAAAGCTAAAAGGGATCACACCTGAGAATGAATTATCTTCAAGACGGATACGAACAAGAGTGGAACAATTGGAGAGAGATGGAGATAGAGTTCCAGTGAAATTATTGGAGAAGAGCATGAGCTTGAAAAGAACACCTCTTGAGCAAATACCTTGTGGGATCTCACCTTGGAAACTGTTGGTGGAAACGTCGACCCATCTGAGCTTTGAGTTAGTCCCTAAGCTTTTTGGAAGTGACCCAGAGAAGTAATTGTTCCATATGAAGAGAGTATCCAAAGAAGGAAGCAGAGCGATTCCATCCGGGAGAGTCCCACTCATTTCGTTGTACATAAGACTCAATAGCCTGAGATTCTTCAAGCCTGCAAAACTCTCTGGTATGGACCCGGAGAGGTGGTTGTCTGAGAGGTCTAAGTTAACAAGAGAAGTGACTTGTCCAAGCTCCCATGGGATTTCCCCAGAGAGATGGTTCCTAAAGAGGAACAAAGATTCAAGCTTTGTCAGATTGCTGAAATGCTTTGGTAAGAAGCCAGAGAGATTGGCTCCGGCAATGTCGAGGTACTTAAGCTCACTCATGTAACCGATTTGCCAAGGGATAGCTCCTTGGTAAGAGTTATATCCAATCTCCATGTGAGTCACAGTTTTCAAGTTCCCAAGCTCTTGTGGTATGTGCCCACTAAGTAAATTCCCTCCAAGATGAAGAAACTCGAGATTCTTAAAAGAACCGTATTGACTGGGAATCGACCCAGTAAAGTAACTCCCAGCGAGATTAAGTACCTTGAGATTCTCTAACTGAGAGAGATGGATCGGCAAGGAGCCGGAGAAGCTGTTGCTCAAGGCATCGAGCTGGATCAGATTCGTGAGGGCTGAGACACCGTCTGGGAAACGACCGGAGAAGTTGTTTTGGCTTACGTCAAGGCTTCTAAGAGTGGTGATGTCGAAGATCTCTGCCGGGAACTCGCCGGAAAACGAGTTGTCGCTGATGTTGAGTTCGAGGAGGTCGGTGAAGACGGAGAACTGCTTGCCCGGGAAATTTCCGGCGAGATTCTTGGAAGAGAGGTCGAGGGAGATAACGGAGGTGGAGTTTTGGTTGCATAGGACACCGGACCAAGAACAACATGCAACTTTGGTGTCGGAAACTCCGGGAGTGATGATGAACCAGTCTTTTAAGGTGTTGAAATTGTCGGTGAGTTGAGATTTTAAGCTGAGGAGGGACTCTGTTTGAGGGTCAGCTGCTTCTGACATTGAAGTGAAGAAGAGGAAGAGATGGAAGTAAGCACAGAGTTTATGCTTAGACTCCATTGGAGTTGTAATAAGAAGAAGAAGAAGAAGAGAGGAAGAGAGAGAGAGAGAGAGAGAGAGAGATCTGTGAGGAAGCAAAAGCGAAAAAGAAACAAAAATGAAGAATCTGACAGTGGAAGAGAAACCAAAAGAAAGAAAGAAAGGAAATTCATGGGGAAGTGTGCTCTTTTAGTGAAAAGCATTGATTCGTCAAAAGTGAAATCTATTATTTATTAGTTTCTTTCTTCATTAATTGAAATACTCAAGAATTCAATGCTTATTATGTAAATAAATTGCTAATTTAAAAGTTACAAGAGTTAATTTACACAAAGTAAGTCGCATCATTGAAAGCACTTCTCTTGTTAATTCTGATTTGTAGTAGTAGTCAATCCAATCACATGGGTTCTGATTTACTGGATGTGGCTGCTGCATCTATTAAAGCCGGAGAATGATTCATGATGATTCAGTCTTTGATCTGCACTTTACTGTCCTTGATAGAGAGAGAAGGAGCATCCTATGAGGAGGAAAGGCTCTTCTACTGCAACTAGGCCCAAATCAATAAATAATTCGAGGCAAAAAGCACATACAATGAACCAAAAGGCAGACAACTTGAAAAAAGTATATAATATTGGAATTTGGAACAGAACATATATAGCAAGTTTTGTTAAATGTAGTACCTGGGACAATGAACCTTCACAAACCTATATACAACTGGTTTTGAGTCAACCATCCATTGCTGCATCAGTACAGGGTACTAAACAAGAATGTGAACAGAGTAGGTACCAAGAGCTAGCGTGAATTTTTGAAGAAAAAACAAACTATATTGAAACCATCACTATCTCCAAGAAGCACAAATACAAACATAAAACTTGAAAATTATGAAATCATGCTCATCTCAAGCTCAACGATCTAAAGCTTTTGGAAAACAACTATTAATTGATAACTAATGGGGTAGCCTCACCAGTATCATTGATTATCCAGCTTGTCAATACTTTCCTCTTCAGTAGCATTGCTTTCCACAGGAGATTCTTCCACAGCCTCCGGAATTTTCTTAGAGGCTGGGATGCTTTTTTGAGTTTGTAGACCCGTAGAGCGCGCAAGATCAATCCATTGCTGCAACATTTTTATGAAAAGTTGGGATCAAGATAAAAGAACTTCCCAAAATAAACAAAAGAAGAGGTTGGCGCACTGTGTTTAAAGGAGAAAAGGAAATAAAGAAAAGCAAGAGGAAACCAAAATACAGGCATCTAACTCTGACCTGCGTTCCGAAATATGAGTTAAGTGTCCTGACAACAAATGAAATCATATTTACAAGTAGAGGTTGAGAAGAAAGCTCATCAGATATACGATGCTCTATTAATCCAGCAATTATCTGCATTTAAAGACACTTTTATGTTAGAGGCAAAAATCAAATCATAATGTCCATCATCCTTAGCTACGACGAAGAAGTTACATACATACACCACCATTGCCAAGCAGCATGGATCATCATACCTGGTACCGAAGATTTGCAGATGTCCCCAGAAAACCTCCATAAACCATTGCCGTTTTCAGAAGAGGAGATCTCTTAGGTTTCTGAACAACAACCAACTCTGGTTTAATGAATTTTCGAACAGCATACAATGCATTTGACGCTCCCACGGCTGCAAAACTGGAAACGACTCCAACACCAGCAAGCTTCAAGCCACCAACAATAACTGAAGCAACTCTAAGATTCAAATCCCATTCTCTTCCAGCAAGACTTTTTTGAAATGCATTATCAGGTATGGATCCTAGGAGGCCTCTTAGGGCGTCTATGCTGTCTGGTCCAGTGGTCTCATCAGCATATGAAAGAAAAGACAAAGTTGGTGCAGGAAGCCACACTGTGAAAAAATCAACAACTGATCCTCTCACTGTATCAGTTATAACATAGTCGAGTTCTTCAAAGAAATTCTCTTTTCGCTTCTCATATTGTGCTAGAAGTGTGGTTGTTATTGATATAGCCTCTTCGATAGCTAACCTATTCAAGAATTTCGGATCTGCCAACAACCTTTCTCGGAAACCCTGTATCACAAATTCACAGTGAACCATCATAACTGAAATTTCACTTACCTGTTCAAAGATATCATTAACTCTAAGAGATATAAATAGGATACATAATGTCGATGGACTGATATGCAAGCTCTACAACATTATAGAATACAAAGCATAAATACTCCATGCAAAAATCTCACAAAAGAGATATCATCCAGAATGGATATACCTGGAACCGCTGAGCAAGCTCAGCAATAAGAGGGTACTGCTCCAAATCAAACAAATTCTGCAGAACCTCGGGTGACACCAAACCAAGGTCCAATCCATTTTGAATATCCTGGAAGCATGGAAAACATTCCATCATAATGAACTTATGACATACAAGCTTGAGTCAAAGTTTAGCTCAGAAGAGAAAAGAATTGAACTGCTTAATAAAAAAATGATAAAGAGAATGTCATATACAAGGGCGCAGGTTGTCAATGTCATGAAAGCAACCACATGAAATCTACCTGTGGAAGAGCATCTCGCCTCCTGCCAGCTGCATTCATTACTCGAGCGATCTCTGCTCGGTCAAAGCAGTTTCTACTGCAGGGTCTGGCTGCAGAATACCACAAGAAATCAGCAACTGGACTTTCACCCTCTCTTCGCAGGTACTGTCTTTCAGGGTCAAGTAATACAACAACTTGGTTTTTCTTTGGAAACTTCCTTGAGATCCTTGCTGGCAACCCTGTCCCTCTTGAACCATACTCAACATGACTAGCTCCTGTCACCACTAATAGTAGACCAGTCCCACCTCCATCTGCTACTGCTTGTAAAATAACTTGTGACATTGTATGGTCTTCCACAACTCTTGCTTGTGCTGACAAATAAGAGCTTGGTCCAAACGGAACAATCTGTGTTGGGAGGTTCATATCGAATGTAGATCTACGTGAAAATGAAGAAAATCCTGAGATAAACCCAGAACCAGCAGGGGGGGTGTATAATTTACGCTCAGACTTTGAAAGACCACGTATACCCTCTGCTTGGACAGTTCTTAAAACCTACAATCAGATTAAGTAGAATGCTGTCAGCTCTCATCAGAGTCCAAATGCAATATTTCTAATAAGGCTATCGTCTTTACAGCTTAAATATGCGCACACTTACTAAAGAAAGAAATCAACAGTTATGAAAAAGAGCATTGCGTAGCATCTAAAACCAGTAGAGAACAAAGTGATAAAAATATAATCAAGCAGCATAATCAAAGGGATTTAGAGATAAACCCTGGACTACAATGGTCAGCCAAACCAAATTCAAATTGTAATCTACATCCATATCAAACTGTGAACTATGTAAAATTAAGACTCTACCTTGAGAGGAGTGCCACAAGCAATTAGTCTAACCGCGTTGTCACGACAATAAGTTAAAAGGGGCTCGTACTCTTGCCAGCGTTGATCTGGCCAATGTGTCACAAAAGACTTCAATGTATCTCCCTCCATCCTGCCACCAAAATTACCATAGGCGATTTTCATTTTCAGTAACGAACGCGCCATACAAACACTATTCACAACCATAAAATCTCGAACTTGTCCTCTTTTTTTCCAAGATTAAACATCATAGTTTACTACAGAAGACAACTGAAACCAGAAATGCACGCAAAGATGTCTCTTGTACATTGGGAATAGAAGATACGATGAAAAAAAAGAAGAATACTCGTAGAAGAAGAAAGTGGGAACAACGAACCTCTTATCCATGTACTGATTAAGCTGGTCCTGCAAATCGAGAGGGAAAGCTTCCAGTGCCACAGAGATTTGACGCTCGCTCTCGAGGCATCTCTTCCTCAGGTTTCTAACGATTTCGAGTTCAAGTTCCTTGTCGTCTTTGGTAGGCACCTGCTCCGCCTCGCCGAGGTACACGACCCTCGCATTCATCAGCTTCTCCCACACCTTCTTCTTATCTTTGCCCATAGCCATCGGCTCACCAATCGCCGTTGCGTCATAAATCCTCGAGGTTATAGTCTCTTCCTTATTCACGGATGTAGACGGCGGTAGAGTAGTGACGGCCGGAGGAGCTGCCGATTCTGCAGGCGAAGTCACTGTAGCGGACGAGCTCTCCTCGGAGGCTAAAGAGACAGACTGCTTGAGAAACAAGGAAGCAGCGGCGGAGAGGAGTGGCGGCGCGAGGAGAATAGCGCGGCGAGATAAGGTGGTTCGGGATGGAAGATCGGGATCAGAATGAGCCACAATGGATAGAGATTTGTTCTTCCTAGTGAGGTTGATCGGAAGATGAAGGCCATGGAAACGGCGGCGGCGAGGACGGGAGGAGGAGGTGCACGAGCAGTGAATTGATGGTTGAGAAGCGAAGAGATCATTCGTGGTGAGTTTCATTCTCAGAGAAGAGAACTCCGTTTGTACACGTCAGCTGACTCCATACATGGCTCGAGCGATAGAATTAAGAGGATGATTCCTAAACCTCTACTTCTGATAATCGGGGAAGAGAAGATAGATAGATAGCCACGTCATTTTCTCATTTATCTAAAAACATCGATAATCTTCTTCTTCTTCTTTTTTTCTGGTGCAGAAAATCCATATTAAGACAAACCAAAATCCGATAACAAAAAGGAACTGTTGACTCTTAGTGCCAAAACAATAAAGCTTACGTAACCAATTACATTCTCCATACAATACAATGATGAAGATCATCAAAATAGATTCTCAAAACTCTTTGCAATTACATTCTCCATAAAAGAAAGATAGGAGAAGATGAATAGTACAATCTCCGGAAGAAGATATTATTATTAATTTGCTCTGGAAACCAACCAATCATCATCACTGGATGTTGATATCATGGAACGATGGCAAGACCGCAACGAGAGGCTCCCCATAACCTACGGAGTCTGTTTGCATATGAAGCATGAGTTTATATCATCATAACTGGATGTTTAATGACGAATGGGATCATTTCTGAAAGTGAAATAAATGTTATACACGCATGCAATGTTTTACCTCCATCATCTGAAAGAAGCTTGAGGACCTCGCCAGCTACATCCGACTGTTCCATAAATAGCAGGATCGATATTTGATAGTTTCAGAGAAAATATGGATGGATACACATTAGTTCAGCTATTACCGTCACTGGAAGTTCTGTTCCTAACTGATGTAGGTATCCAATAACTTGGCCTTCCTTTATTGCATCACCCTGCAAGAAATTATTTTGCTAAGGATTGTTCTATTTTGCCTTGGGAGTTGAAAAATGAGTTTAGAGTCGTTTACCTCTTTACAGCTAGGAGCTTGTTTCTTTCCTTTTACAGTTCTGCTCCTCTGAAACTTACCCACCTTTTTTTGCAAGAGAAGAAACAAGATCAAATCAATCAAGAAGAATGCAGAGAAAAAGGATATGAAAGCAGAGAAAAGGATACACGATCTCATACTGAGGGAGATGTGACTAGAACATAATTGTTAGTTCCAGATGCCTCCAAAGCAGCCAACTTTGATGATTTCTGATATGATGCATTCATAAATGGAGACACTTTTTCAGAGGCAGGTTTTGCTTCAGATGGGCTAGGAGCAGCAGAAACAGATTTATTCATGGGTTCAGAAGGAATAGGAGGCGCTATGGTTGGAGAAATATCAGCCACTGGAATAGGGTTTGCGGCCTCTCCAATCTTCCGCTTTAGGTTCATCTCAAAATCTCCAACCTGTAGTGAAAGAAAGCATCATAATTTGTAATTTGTTGAGCCACAAGTAAAATTAGCTCCATATTGTTGGTTGTAATAACATGCATGGGTCGTCTTAGTCGCGTTAAAGAAAGGTTCATAAAAACATGCCAGAGAGACTTGCCTTAAGTTTCAGCACTGCAACCTCAGTCTCATCACACATCTCGTGAACCAATGCCTGTAACATTTTAAAAATAAACATAAAAAGAACAGTCCCATACAATACATGATGTAGAAAAATAAAGAGTAGATTGCCTGAAGTTATGCATCCAAAATCCTGACGATCTAGAGAGTACATATAGGACATTGTCAAATCAGTAGCTAGCAACGCATAAGCTAAAGAACCTAACATCTAAACACAAAGAAGGCAAAGAAGAAACCTCCACTTCTTTCGGGAAAGTTGTCCGTCGAACAGTATTCTTCCCCTTTGACACACTCGCATCAGATGAATCTACAAAATCAAAGATGAACAAAAAAAATTCAAGAAAAGAAATTCACATGTTCCGATATTCACATCACTCTATTCTGGCTCTAAGATAAACTCACCATCACTTTTGGTTGTTGTCGAAGATTTAGAGGCCTCTGCACGTAAAACAAGCGTGTAGTTGCTGTTCCTGTTGAATATTCTCCACAGTGGCACACAAGAATTACCAGAGGAAGACCAGTTCCCAGAAAGCGAGTGAACCTTACTCTCTGAATTTATGGCGGACCCTAAAGTCTCTGTAAAACGGAGCGAGAGAAAAATCACGATTAAGACTAAATCTAGCTGCAAAGCACCTAAAGAAAGACCAATGGAAACATCTCGGCACGAATCTGATACGAAATCGAAACCTAATAAAAATCGGATCTATCAAAACATGAAAACCTCAGAAAGTATCCGTATCCTGTCACTGTTTACTCTAAGAAGCAAACAGAGTGCTAAGGGATAGCTCGAATCAATGCATTACATTCCGTATCGAAAAGGATGAGAGAGACTCACGATGGAGAGATCCGAGAGCTGCAGAAGACCCCATTGGAAGAACAAGGCGTGAAGTGAAGTAGAGAGGAGAAAGGGTTTTTTTGGTTTTTTTAGTTAAGCTAAGATTCGATTGAAGAAGATGACGGTTGGCCAATTTTAATTTTGAGCGGTCCTTCTTTGGTAACTCCGTCCGCTGCAGCTACCGTACGGTCCGGCACTAATCTTACTAACATGCGCCCGGATTTATACATATCTATATATAATGGCGTACTTTAGTGTGACAGTATACACATTCATATATTTTCATAGCAACTGTTTTGCTTTTGTTAATACACTTTTTGTCAACTTATGTAGCATCATGTGCCAATGGAATCAACAAACAATACTGATCAGTGTGGAAGGTAAAAAATAACTAAACCTGAGACTTATGAGATTCAATCATTTGTGGAGAATGGATTCAAGACTCATAAGACTCATCTCATTCATTACTGATCCCTGATTTATTATGATACCAAAAACGAAATGGACAAAAAACAAAAGTCCCAACAGATGTTCCTGATTCTTCTCTCTTCCCAAAAAATGTCCTGTTACTCCTCTTGCCTCAAGCATGCTTCAGGTAGTCTAAAGCTTAGGCAATACATCGCCTGCAATGCACAAAAAACAAACTCAGTGAGGAAGCTAGGGATAATATATTTGAATGTTCTATCAAATTTCTTTTTCTTTTTTTTTATAGACGGAGCAATGGGAACTTCGTAGTTCGTACCTTGTTTGGCGCAACATCTCTAACCCTGTGGAAGACCGGGTCTTCTATATGGAACTTCAAAGCAGTTTCAGCTTCCTTTATAATATCACAAAAACTGTAATTTAGATTTCTGAGGCATGCAGATAAATGCCACCAGATATTTGGGACAAAGAAGCAATAATGAAGAAACACAATCAGAAGATAACACAAGAGAGTGGATGGTTGATTCTTACTGCAATTATAGACTCTGTGGTTTCACTTGCACGTATGAAACAATAGCAATGAATTAAAGGAAGAGTTCCCTTCCAATACTTCCTTTGAATAACATTACTGAAAGCATCTGCAAAAAACCATTACAGAGCAAAATTGCATTAGCAGTA
Organism: Eutrema yunnanense; assembly: GCA_002933935.1. Lineage (NCBI taxonomy): Eukaryota > Viridiplantae > Streptophyta > Magnoliopsida > Brassicales > Brassicaceae > Eutrema > Eutrema yunnanense. The sequence goes on along the minus strand of PKML01009694.1, from coordinate 317,564 downwards.
TGATAAGAACAAAACCTAATTTCCTTTTTTACTCTAACAAGCCCCAATACATGATTCATCTCCTATTTATAATGCTCCCACTTCTAACTAACTAGCTGATGTGGCATTGTAATTGATGCATGTAACAATCAACCGGCGTATTGAGTCAAGATTGCTATTTATGAGCTGTAGTTTCTTACGTAAATGCCTTGAACGTATACACAAGACTATAATCCCAAATTTTGAACGAAAATCAAGAATCATTGGTAGCATACCGAGAAACTGCAAGGCAGAAGCTGGAAGGTTCATAATAACATGGTCGATATGTTCCCACGGCTTTGCGATTGGAAGCAACGTTTGTTTCAGCCTCTTATTTGTGTTTACTTCTATAGTCTTGCAGTCTTTCCCTACTCCATTTTCTGCATTTAATTAACAGCTCGGTGATAATCTCCCAAGGCAATATTCACTGTTAGAATGTCTTGCAGAAACCTTCTCAGACATTTCTTACCTGTCTCTGAAATACCAGATGGCTTCTTATTAGCACCAAGAGGCTCATTTATGCTTGCATTAGATTCACATATCTCCTCTCTTCTAACTCCAGCATTCTTATCTTCTTCTACATTAGTCTCAGCTATAGTTAAGCATAGCGTAAAGAGAAACAAACCGTTAAAATTATCATTTTCTCTAGCTAAATCCAAATGTGCCAACTAATATGCAGAAAACTGAGTTTTAAATCAAAAGAACTACCTCTTTGACTCGCGACTGCTTCTTTTGTTTTCTCATCAGCAACTGGTTGCAAATTACCCTCACAAGTTGAGACCACCATCAACTGAGAAATAAATTTTCGAGCATCCATATTGTGCACACAAATCAACTCATCAACCTTATTGAACTTTGCATTGATCTTCAAGTACCGAACACTGTCTGGATTTAAATCATTTGCATAAACGAAGCATCCTTTCTGTGCAGCAGGAATAGCAAAAGGTCCAATACCAGCAAACATATCACACACGGTTTCTCCAGGTTTAAACAGAGATGAAAGGCGCATGTGCTCATGCTCCAATCTTGAGTTCCAATAAACCAGGCTGTAGTCCAGCTTAAATCTTGCCCCATATTGCTTTACTTCTGTTTCCATCCCATTTTCTCCAGCTAACACTTCAAACTTTGGCACTCGAAACTCATTAGAGATAGTCCCGACTTTATTAACAATTGTCTTGATCCTTGGATAATTTTTCTACGAATATAAAAGATCAACTAGAACATCAGATGTCTTTACTGTCATGACACAGAGATATCAAGAGAATACTGTCATGAGAGGAATGTTAAAAACTTACATCGTAGATAACCTTCGCTATAACATCTTTGAATGGAAGGAGCTCATCATGTAGATTTAAGTGGGCAATATGACCTGCACATAATAAGCAAAGAGATGTTGGTTCTCATGAGAGAGGCAATCTTCATGATGATTGAAAACTTAGCAAGAATATGTACCCATTATCTCTAGATTGCAGACAAGATAGAAATAATAAATGCACAAAAGAAATTGCTAGCTCATGGAAACAAAGTTCTTATAAGCTAGGTTGTTAAGCTCAGGAAGCAAACTGAAATTTAATACTTAACTATTGTTTCAAAAGATGAAGGTATATCCACTCCATCAGGCAGAATCTGCTTCAGTATGTGATCTGCGAGGAAAGAATGATATCAGAAGGTTTTATAACACCTAAACAGGATAAGGACCTAAATAAACAAGTGCCAAGGTTAATAGAACCAAGAAACAGTTAGACCATTTACCAATAGTCTATAAGTTGGATTCCCTCACATCCTAAGTAAATAACCAGGAAAAATGGGGGTATCAAAGTTCAGGGTACCACAAACAAATTGGCGAAAAACGAACCAACAATAGTGACCAACTTTTCTAAAACATATGTATTAAAACTCTGAATAAGCTTTAAATTAAAGAGCTCAAGAGAAGATTATTTCAAACAGGAGATAAAGGGTAGATTGCAGAAAAATTAGCTCTTCTAAAGGTACTGATAATTCCATAATACAAACGAATGAGAAGAACATTCGTAATGAATTTGTTGTCTTACCTGCACTCCAATAGGAATACCCAAGGGTGACCGAATGAGGAACTACTTCAACTTGGCTTAGTTTCTTGAGCTGGTTTAGTTTTTCATCGGGTATGTCCGACAAATCTGTCCTATAACAAATAGGGCTTGGTTAATACGAATAATCCCGCCACTTCCACTATCTCCTAAACCAGATGAAGAATAAACTCTCACCAGAATTTTTAACACTTTCGGACAATATCACCAAACGAGTCTTTTCACAAGCAGGATCTTCAGTGATAGGCTTAATACGTGGCATGTTGAGCATGTATCTACAAGTTATCAAACCAGGAAACTTCCTTTTTATCAGTGAGAACACAAAACCACATTAAATAGGCATTTCACTTCTCATAAGCTCGGTCGACCAAAGGGTTCCTACAAACTTGATTCAACGAGTTCCAATTATTTCCCTAGATATGCGATAACTGCGTTCTGCTCTTTCTCACTGAGCTCATTATTGTTGAATCTGAAGTTTGGAGATAAAGGGTAAGGGAAACAAACAAATTCTTGAAACTGAGATCATCCTTAGCGCAAAGGTCAAATCTTTAGGAACCTCTAAAGCTGAAAAAACAAAAAAACGTACCCATTGAGTATCCGAGTTGCGCTTTTACAGAGTTCACGGGGAATTCTAAGAGCCCACAGCTTGAGATTGACATCGAACTTGCTTTCATCAAACATGGTGCTAACGGTATCGTTTCACTATGTTCGAGTATCAAGAAGAGAAAAAGAAGAAGAGGCGAATGAAGATTAAGAAATCGGCGGAAGATGAAGAACCGACCGCCAAAAACCGGGTCGTGCGTCAGTGAAGCCGTGAAGATTAGTCTTGTTTTTTTTTTAGGGTTTGATTTAAAAAAATTAATTCCGAAAAAAACAAAATAAAAAAAAAAAGCAAAAGGAGGCGTCGAACCCGTGACTTGAGAGGTTTTTGGGCCGGCTCAATGGTCAGGCTCAGGCCCTAAAATATCTACACGGAAGCTCTGATCAGCAACTCTTGTTTTTTTTTTGGTAAATCGCAATTAAGATCGAAATCCTCTCGGACGCCAAATCTCACGCGCCACCGCCATGGCGAGTCCACCGACGCTACCTGTCTCCAATCAGCAAGCTGTTCAGTCCCAGCCGCCTATCAACACTCCTGCATTCCGTACCTTCTTCTCACGCCTGTCCAGCTCGATCCGTGATGGCTTGTCACAGCGCCGCCCATGGACGGAGCTCGTCGATCGGAGCTCCATGGCGCGTCCTGAATCTCTCACCGATGCTTTGTCCCGGATCAGGAAGAATCTCGCCTACTTCAAGGTTAACTATGTCGCCATCGTCTCCCTCGTGCTCGCCTTTTCCCTTTTCTCACATCCTCTCACCCTGCTTGTCCTCCTCGGTCTCCTAGGCGGGTGGATGTTCCTGTACCTCTTCCGTCCGTCAGATCAGCCCTTGGTCGTCTTCGGCCGCACTTTCTCTGACCGAGAGACCCTCCTTGCTCTTGTCTTGTCTACGATTGTCGTCGTGTTTATGACGAGCGTCGGATCCCTCTTAACCTCCGCGCTTATGATTGGCGTCGCGATCGTTTGCTTACACGGTGCGTTTGTGGTTCCGGATGATCTCTTCCTGGACGATCAAGAGCCTGCTAACGCTGGATTACTCTCCTTCCTTGGAGGTTCTGCTACCTCGGCTGCTTCAGCTGTCGCAGGGAGAGTTTAAGAGCTGGATTCGATTCAGATCTCCAAAACGAACCTGGATTTGAGATGAGTATTCGTCCCTTTGACTACTTGTTACTGGTTTTGGTGTTGTTGAATTGAATGTAGATGAAGCTCTTCAGGTTTTAGAACTAAGATTTTGTTTCTTGCAATATCTGCTTCTTGTGTTGTTTCCTCTTCGGTGGCTCGACACTTTTATCTTCAGATGTAGAAAAGACGAAGTTGATCTTTCTCAATTGTTGGGATTCACTGTTGAAATTCCATCTCTCTTAAATCGGTTTGTGTTTCTGTTAACGAGTAGCAGTGATTTTCAGAACATTGTTCACCAAAACCAAGAAGGATCTTGCTGCACTTGGGGTAATCCTGGTGAGTTTTAGGATTTTTTAAGCAGATTAATGGAGATTTAGTGACTTAATAGTTTGATCTGAAAGCATGTAGCTAGAAAAATTAATGGTTTCAACATGCTGTATGGTGTTGTGACTGTTGTCGAATTACCTAGTTGATCTTAGAATGTGTATATGTAGTTCATGGTACGTGTTCCTTGTTCTTCATGATCCATTTGCTTGAGCTTTGATTTCAAAATGCTGTTTGGTGTTCTCGAATTACATAGGTGATCTCCTGTAGAGTGTGTGTGTAGTTCATGGTGCGTGTTCCTTGTTCCTCATGATCCATTTGCTTGATCTTTGATTCATTTGTGGCTTGTAAATGATAGTAATCAGTCACTTAGAGTTAGAGTAGAGAAGAGCTCTTTGAGGTAGTAGAGCTCAAATCTCATGGTGTCCCACTTTTGAGCTTAAAGGAAGGGAAAGTATAACATTTGATTGCTTGATACAGCAATTTGGTATTTTGCAAACTTATTGTTGGGTGAAAACGAGGTGATCTGATTGGAACGAATTTCCGGTGGCAAGTAGGGCAATGTTAGTTGTGACAAATTTAGATCAGGGTTGGTGTCCGAGGTTAATCGTTTTGTGTAGTAAAAACATTGGTTTTGACAACGTGTACTTGGTGAGAATGCTTAGATTTGATTTCTGCTACTGACAAATTGGGGGAATTTGGTATAGTTTTGGGCCTTTTGGCCTTCAGTTTCTGGGGGTCTAGGAAGATTTCAGGTCCAATTATCCCTTTAAAAAGCCCATCTTGTTTCGATTCTTCCAATTTTATGCAAGATTTGTGTTGAGAGACGTCAGACGTGTGATATATTTTACAATTTATGGCATATCATTTGAGTTTAAGGTAAGAATTATTTGCAAAATTGTCTTTTTGCAACCATATTGTAACCATAGGAATGAAATGTCATTATGGAATTGACATGTTTCTGAAAGTAATATGGTTGCAAAATTGTCTTTTTGCAACCATATTGTAACCATAGGAATGAAATGTCATTATGGAATTGACATGTTTCTGAAAGTAATAAGTGATCGGTTTTGGTAGATTCAGAAAGCACAAGTGTTTGAATTCGAAAAAATGAAGTTCAAAAACTCCATATCTAACGTGTTAGATCCAACAGCACACATGTACCAATCAGCAACTATCTTAAGTAAACAAAGTAAAAAAAAAAAAAAAAAGGCAAAGATAGATCAACGTCAACATTTTATTAACCTCGTACGACACAACTTTTTAAAATTGGGAAAAGTTTCGCTTTCAAGTTTCAAAGTCGTGTGTCTTCTTGTAAACTATACATACCTTGGCACACTTGGGCCTAGCAGATCTAGCACTCTATGCATCGTGGGACCCACAAATATAGCCGTTAGAGAGAGAATTGAAGGCACCGGCACATTAACCGAAGGTGGTCTGCAATACAAATGTTGTCTTCTTTATTTATTTTTACTTTATTCAAACGAACAATACTTTGATCTCTTACTCACAATTGGAATTATTAATCAATACTATTAAAATAGAAATATTTTAAAAATCTGTTTCCAAACACCCTTTAAAAAAAAAAAAAATTTGATCATGTTCTACAACAAATCAACAAAATTTATCTTATTAGATCCTTAACACTTAAATTAAATTATACTTTATCTTATTTTTCATAATTGAATCAATAACACTTAAATTAGATCTTATTTTTCTTTTCATTTTTTGTATATTTCAAAATTTAGTTTACAAAAAAAAGTATCCCGCCCGGATCAGAATCTAGTACATAATATAATTCACATGCAAATAATTACAAAACAACAATCGGATATATTTGAATATAACTAATATAAGTATTATACTACTGGTTCAATTTGAATTTTGAAATATGATATAATAATATCTATGCCAAAATCAAAATTATATTAAAAAATAAATTATCAATCGTTGCCAGAACCAACATTTTTTAATTTTCAATGATTACTAAAAATTACCAATGATATTTTGTACTAACACGGTTAAACAAAATGACATGAGCGAGATCGACTCAACGAACAAAAACAAAGTGTTCAAACACAATTAATTAATTAAGAAAGATAGAAAAGTGCGTAAATGAAACTAGCCGTTGGAGCTCATTTAGTATAACGCGAAACAGAGAGCCTCTGCTCCACCCCCAACCTCTTATTGCCATCACCTGATCTTTGTCTCCTCTCTCTCTCACTAGAAGATAAAAAAAAGCACAGAAAGATTCTCTCTCTCTCTCTCTAAGATGGTCACGTGCTGTGTTCTTTTCCAACGAAACCCATCTCTCACTTTACAAAACTCTTTCAAATCCAAAAAATTTCCCTGTTCCATCCTCCTCAAAACTACTCATTAGGAATCTCATTCAACCTTCTTCATCTTCCATGGAGTTTATTACCCGAATTCAAGCTTTCTTCTGTTTCACTCCCCTGGATTTGATCAATACCGACATTGATCAATCTCGGGCTTCACTTCGAAGCCGCTTTCTCCTCCTTCACTTGACCGTTTGTTTCCTCCTCTTCTTCGTCTCTCCCGGCTCGAGCCAAGCCTGGGACGGTGTAGTGATCACACAAGCTGATTACCAAGGCCTTCAAGCGATTAGACAAGAGCTGATTGACCCGAGAGGCTTCTTGAGAAGCTGGAACGGTTCTGGGTTAAGTGCTTGCTCTGGAGGCTGGGCTGGAATCAAATGTGCTCAAGGTCAGGTCATTGTGATTCAACTCCCATGGAAGAGTCTTGGAGGTAGAATCTCTGAGAAAATCGGACAGCTTCAAGCTCTTCGCAAGATTAGTCTTCATGACAACAAACTCGGAGGCTCGCTTCCATTATCTCTAGGACTCATTCCTAATCTCAGAGGAGTCCAGCTTTTCAACAATCGTCTCTCCGGCTCGATCCCTGCTTCTCTCGGTGTTTCTCGTTTCCTTCAAACGCTTGATCTCAGCAATAACTTGCTCTCCGAAGTTATTCCACCGAATCTTGCTGATTCTACTAAGCTTCTGAGGCTTAACCTCAGCTTCAATTCACTCTCTGGTCAAATCCCAGTGAGTCTCACTCGTTCTTCTTCTCTCCAGTTTCTTGCTCTTGACCATAACAACCTCTCTGGTCCAATCTTAGACACTTGGGGTAATAACACTTCTCCTAATCTCCGTGTCTTATCTCTTGATCACAACTCTCTCTCTGGTCCATTCCCATTTTCAATCTGCAACTTAACTCAGCTACAAGACTTTTCCTTTAGTCATAACAAGATAAGTGGAACCCTACCTTCCGAGTTAAGCAAGCTCACTAAGCTTAGAACAATGGATATTAGCAGTAACAGTGTTGGTGGCCAGATTCCTGAAACTCTAGGGAACATTTCTTCTCTTACACATCTGGATTTGTCTCAAAACAAACTCACGGGAGAGATTCCGGTCTCGATTTCTGATCTGGAAAGCCTTGGCTTCTTCAATGTCTCTTATAACAACTTATCTGGGCCTGTTCCTACTCTCTTGTCCCAAAAGTTCAATTCCACCTCTTTTGTCGGAAACTTACGGCTTTGTGGATACAGCGTTTCGACGCTGTGTCCTACTCTACAACCTCCTTCACCTTCTCCCCGAAAATCATCCCACAGGAATCTGAGTACCAAAGACATCATCCTCATTGCTTCTGGAGCACTCCTCATAGTTCTGCTTATCCTTGTATTTGTTCTCCTCTGTTGCTTGCTGAGGAAGAAACCTGACAAAACCAAACCTAAGGGTGGAGAAGGTGGACCTGGAGCTGCAGCCGCAAAGACCGAGAAAGGAGGGGAAGCTGAAGCTGGAGGTGAAACCGGAGGGAAGCTGGTTCATTTTGATGGGCCAATGGCGTTTACTGCAGATGATTTACTGTGTGCAACAGCAGAGATTATGGGGAAAAGCACTTATGGAACGGTTTACAAAGCTACACTTGAAGATGGAAGTCAAGTTGCAGTGAAGAGATTGAGAGAAAAGATCACCAAAAGCCAGAAAGAGTTTGAAAACGAGATTAACGTCTTGGGAAGAATCCGGCATCCAAATCTCCTTGCACTTAGAGCTTATTACTTAGGCCCCAAGGGAGAGAAGCTTGTCGTCTTCGATTACATGTCTCGGGGAAGTCTTGCCACATTCCTCCATGGTAAGTTTGAAAAAAAATGTAACGCTTTTGTGGGAAGTGTAATATTTGTTTAACTTATGTGTTCATGTTTTAAAATTGCAGCTAGAGGACCAGATGTTCATATCAATTGGCCTACAAGGATGAGCTTAATAAAAGGAATGGCTCGTGGCTTGTTCTACCTTCACACGCACGCAAATCTCATCCATGGAAACTTAACATCAAGCAACGTACTTTTGGATGAGAACATCAATGCGAAGATCTCAGATTACGGTCTATCGAGGCTAATGACTACAGCAGCAGGATCAAGCGTGATTGCAACAGCTGGTGCGTTAGGTTACAGAGCACCTGAGCTGTCTAAGCTGAAGAAAGCCAACACGAAAACCGATGTGTACAGCCTCGGTGTGATCATATTGGAGCTTTTGACTGGGAAATCTCCAAGCGAGGCTTTAAACGGTGTGGATTTGCCTCAATGGGTTGCTACTGCGGTTAAAGAAGAGTGGACTAATGAGGTTTTCGATTTGGAGCTGTTGAATGATGTGAACACTATGGGTGATGAGATTCTGAATACACTGAAACTGGCGTTGCATTGTGTTGATCCTACACCATCGACAAGACCTGAAGCTCAACAAGTTATGACACAACTCGGAGAGATTAGACCAGAAGAGACGTCAGCAACAACATCTGAACCGTTGATTGATCTTCCTGAAGCTTCTGCTTCCACAAGTCGATAGAAAAGAGTGGAGAATTTTGCCAGTAGATCTTTTTTTTGCAATTCTTTGATTCTTCAAGTAGTTTTTATTTTTTCTTTCATTCATATTTTTAGTGTTTTTAACCATTTCTTCATCAGCTTGTGTTTGTAAATACTGTAAACTGGTTATGCTTCTTAATTTTTCCATCAGAGTTCTCTGTTTTCTCAAGCTTGAGTGAAAAATTGAGTCTATTGTTAATTTAAGACGACCAATCAGAATTTAGGGTTTGCAATTGTTTATTTAAATCCAATACATTTCTATAACAAATTTATATATAAAATATACTTTAAAAAAAAAAAAACTATGTCTTGTTGAGTTTATTCTTTTTTATCAGCAAGAAAATTCGTCTTTTGCTTCTTCTTTCTTTCTTTGTACAGAAAAAGCCGAAAAGGGAAATGAGAAACGTCAAAAACAGAAGGGGCTAAATAGTAATCAATGCAAAATAGAAAAATATCTTCCAGCAAAGCAACTGTACCACAAGCCCACCACGCGCCTGCATCCAACTCTCAATCTCGACCATCCACGTGTTATTAATCCACAGCCTCATCATCCATATGACCTCACTTTATATTCCCTCTTCCGCCACCATTCTCGCCCTCACAGAAACCCTTTCTCCTCCCATTTCGTTGCAGAGAGACAAAATCTGAGAGCAAAGAGAAGAAGAAGAAGAAAATGCTTCTCAAAGGCGCTTCTGCTTTCTCTCTCTTGAACATTCATGGAGAGAAGAAAGACATCTCTCCTCTCTTCTCTTCCCTTTCGTCCCCGGCTGATTTCTCTTTGAGTCTTCCTGTTTCTTCGGGAAAATCCGGAAATCTCTCCTTCTCGCTTCGTGCCTCTAAGGCTTCCACCACCCAAACGTTAAGCGGCGTCGTTTTCGAGCCGTTTGAGGAGGTGAAGAAGGAACTCGATCTCGTCCCTTCGGGTCCGCAGATTTCGCTTGCTCGACATATGTACTCCCCCGAGTGCGAAGCCGCCGTGAATGAGCAGATCAAGTAAGTTCTTCGTGTTAGATTGAAACTTCTGGTGTTGTAGATCTGTCGATTTTTGGGTATCCTATGAATCTGAAATTCGTTAATGGTTTCTTTGCCGCAGCGTGGAATACAACGTCTCTTATGTGTATCACGCGTTGTATGCTTATTTCGATCGTGATAACGTTGCTCTGAAAGGTCTTGCCAAGTGAGTTTTTTTTCTGGAGAGTTTTGTTCAATAACTTTGTTCTGGGTGTCGATTAATCAGTTGTTTGATGTCGTCTTGATATCAGGTTTTTCAAGGAATCGAGCGTGGAAGAACGAGACCACGCTGAGATGTTGATGGAGTATCAGGTCCTTGGCCAATGATTTCCATTTTGTAGCTTTAATCATTTGAGCTAAGTTTCTAACACCGTTTTAATTTGGTTTCCGTGATCTGCAGAACAAACGTGGTGGGAGGGTTAAGTTACAGCCCATGGTGATGCCTCTGTCTGAGTTTGATCACGCTGAGAAAGGAGATGCTCTGTATGGTAAGCTCATTTTCATTTCTGAGATTTTGGATTGAGGGATTCAAGTATAAAATATCATATCTGTGCCTTGTAAGTCATAGAATTTGGAGAAACTTTACATCTTTATAAGGAACTCTATGAAGAGGTTGTGGGTTTTCACCAGCATGAGACATATTTGTGGAATATGCATATTTCCGTCAAGATGGAAATCTGAATGTTGTTCTTTGTTGTTGCAGCCATGGAGCTGGCTCTATCATTGGAGAAACTGGTCAATGAAAAGCTCCTAAACGTGCACAGCGTAAGAACATCACTCCTTGAATCTCAATTCTTGTCATTTAGTCTAATGTCCCCAAAAAAAAATACTCTCTTTTAATACAATTTGCATTTGAATAATGTGGGCAACAGGTGGCTTCGAAGAACGATGATGTCCAGTTGGCAGATTTTATTGAGAGCGAGTTTTTGAACGAACAGGTAAACAAAAGAAGACGTTCTATGTTAGTGGCAAAGATATGTGATGATCTAAAGCCTGTCAAAAAGGGAATTTAAACCAAAAAAATAACATCACTACTTTGGCAGGTCGAAGCAATTAAGAAAATCTCAGAATATGTCTCTCAACTCAGAAGACTCGGCAAAGGACATGGTAACCATTTGTTTTCTCAAATTTTAAAAGTAATAAAAAGACTTGCCTCATTTCGTCCACTCACACATTGTTTATGTGTTCAGGAACATGGCATTTCGATCAGGAGCTTCTGGAAACTGCTGCTGCTTAATCTGTTTTGGTTGTAATCTCTCATTAAACTGCTGCTTAATCTGTTTTGGTTGTAATCTCTTATAAACTGCTGCTTAATCTATTTTGGTTCAGGAAATAATAGCGCCTTTATTTGTTGTTTACCCCGGGTGATTTACAAAACCTTTAATTCAGGATTTGGTTTAAGGATAAGCTTAGCTGTTAAGATATCTGATTCTTAATTTGCAATTACAAGAGAAATATGTACCTCCATCGTCCAAACATAACCCACTGTAGATGTTATCTCACTGATTAGTTGGAGGAATCTCGTGGTCTCTTCTTGTCTAGCTGAGCTGTGTTGGCTGAGATGCGAGTATGGATCACATGTAGATTGCTTATAAACAATCTGTTTCATTGGATGAGATTTTGTAATTACGGTCTTCTGCTCGAATTCGGATCAGACTTATCCACCGTTGGTAGCTGCGACCAACAAAGTATTAGAATAAAGAAGAAAGTCCTCCGATCTCTGCCAAAGCTCACCTACTACGCCAGATTCGCCGCCGGCTTAGAAAGTCGCCGAGTGCCTGCCGCGATCTGTCTCACGGAATTCGCCGCCGGCAACGTTCTCAGGGTGTTGTTGACTTGCAATGCGGTCACAGTTTCGTGCATCGACACGTGGTTTGGGTCGGATTTTATTTAGAATTTTGGGTCAGGTTTGTTTTGGGTTCGGATGAGGTTTTAACTTTATTGGGTTTTAATTGGTTTTAGATTCATTTCAAAAAAATGAGTGGAATGGACTATTTTTGTGTGTATTGCTATAACGTGACGATACTCGATCCTTATCTACGGATAATAGAATTATGATACCTTTTACCTGATTCTAATGTCATGGATACCTTTTTTTATAAAAACGGATACGAATCGGGTAACGGGCATGAGTGCCAGCGCTAATAACTTGCACATCAAATAATACAATTCATGGCTTCATAGTATGTAATATCTATAGATTATTTCCCTATCTCATCACGTCATAGCAAGTAATAACAAGACACGTGTCGTCACATATATATTTATTGCCAGTCTTGTTTTCTATTTTTAGCTCTTTACACATAAATACAATATCTTCTCTTCTCTCAAGAGATGGATCAGTGAAAACGGAAGAAAGAAATGACGAAGAACATCTTCCAAAGTCGGAAATTCTCAGGCCTCTGTGTTCTCTCAATCTTGCTCGTATCAGTCACAATCATCCTCCTAACCAATGACACAATCGATCTCTTCCCTTACTTTTCTCTCTCTTATCTCCGTCGATCTTCTCTCTCCGACATCCCAGCTTTCACGCCAACCTCGACTCTCACCAATGACTCTTCATCGTCTCTGGAATCACCGGTTTCTCAGACCCGAGTCGATGATGATGATCCGATTGATCAAGGTTTGGAATTGGATTGGCTTAATGACCAGAAATGGAATGTGAGTTTGAAGGTGGATTGGAAGAGATGCGAGAGTCCGGATTACATGCCATGTTTGGATAACATCAAAGCTATCAAGAAACTCAAGTCGAAGAGGCACATGGAACACAGAGAGAGACATTGTCCCGAGCCTGCACCTAAATGTCTCGTTCCTTTACCAAAACGCTACAAGGTTCCTCTTCCTTGGCCTCAGAGCAGGGACATGGTGAGAGACTCGTTTCTATTTTTTCGGTAAGATCTTTTCTTGAAGATTTGTGATTGCTTCTCTGGTTTATTTGTTGGTTCTAGCAAAAAATGAAAAAACTCAGGTTTTCTTGGTTCTTGTTTTGCTGGTTAGATTAGGTTAGTACCTCTGCAATTGCTCTGCTTTCTAAATTCTTGTTCTTGCAGATTTGGTATGATAATGTTCCTCACCCGAAGCTTGTAGAATACAAGAAAGATCAGAACTGGGTTCGTAAATCCGGACCTTTCTTTATCTTCCCTGGAGGCGGAACTCAATTCAAAGACGGTGTTATTCACTACATCAACTTCATACAAAAGGTATACAATTTATACATAAAACCAACATTGATTTGTGTCCTCTTTTCTTGATTTTACGGTTTTTGTTTTACAGACGTTACCTGTTCTTGAATGGGGAAAGAAAGTAAGAGTGGTTCTTGATGTTGGTTGTGGTGTGGCTAGCTTTGGTGGGACTTTACTAGATAAAAATGTGATCACAATGTCATTTGCTCCTAAAGACGAACACGAAGCTCAGATTCAATTCGCATTAGAACGAGGAATTCCTGCTACTCTAGCTGTTATTGGAACTCAAAAGCTTCCTTTCCCTGACAATGCTTACGACGTTGTCCATTGCGCAAGATGCAGAGTCCATTGGCACGGATACGGTTTGATACAATCGATTCGGTTATGATTGATCTCAGAAAGTTTCATGCTTTCATTAATACTGTCATGGAAATGTATTGTTTTCAGGTGGTAAACCGCTCTTGGAACTTAACCGGATTTTAAGGCCTGGAGGGTTTTTTGTTTGGTCAGCTACACCTGTATATCAACACGATGAAGGGCACCGCAATGTTTGGAAAAGTTAGTATAAATTGTTGTTAACTTCTCCTGATTATGTTAATTAGCATACAGAAGATATTCATGAATGTTCTGCTTTTTTGTGATTTTTTTCTTTCTTGTAGCTATGGAGTCTTTGACTACATCAATGTGTTGGAAAGTTGTGGCTAGAACTCGTTTCACAAATGTTGGATTCGTGATTTACCAGAAACCAAACTCAGATTCTTGCTATGAATCCCGTAAGGACAATGATCCGCCTCTCTGCATCGATGAAGAAACAAAGAAAAACAGCTCATGGTAAATGACATTTTATCCTCTCTTTTTTTCATTTCAAGGAAAACAGAATTTTGATGTCTCTTGACCAATACCGCTTTTTCGAATCATAGGTACACTCCTCTGCTTAGCTGTCTACCGAAAGTACCGGTGGGTCCAACCGGAAAATGGCCTTCTCGTTGGCCTGAAAGGTTAACCGATAGGCCGGTTAGCCTCTTAACAGAACAGAGCAGTGAAGAGAGTTACAGAGAAGACACAAGACTCTGGTCTGGAATCGTATCAGATATCTATCTAAACGTTTTAGCAATAAACTGGACCAGGATTCACAATGTGATGGACATGAATGCTGGTTATGGAGGGTGAGGCAAATCTTCAATATAGTTACTTCAGAAAAAGATTCTCTCTATTTCTTCTTACCTTTGGTTCTTAATTTGCTTTCAGATTTGCGGCTGCTCTTATAAACAGACCTCTCTGGGTGATGAATGTGATTCCTGTGGAAGGCAAAGACACGTTATCGATGATTTTCGATAGAGGTTTGATTGGGATTTACCATGATTGGTGTGAGTCTTTCAACACATACCCAAGATCATATGATCTCTTGCACTCTAGTTTCCTTCTCACCAATCTTTCTCAAAGGTAACATTTATGATTCATGGACTGGGACAGCAAAACTACATGCTGTTTTTGTTTTCTTATAACTCTTTTGGTTTTTTATTCTAATTTATCAGGTGTGATTTATTGGAGGTGGTAGTGGAAATAGACAGAATAGTAAGACCAGGAGGGTATCTTGTGGTGCAAGACACAGTTGAAATGCTAAAGAAGCTTAACCCTATTCTTTTATCTCTCCGATGGTCAACGAATGTTTACAAAGGCAAATTCCTTGTCGGCCTGAAGTCTTCGTGGCGTCCGTAAACACAACATTCATACTCTTTATAACAAGGATTAAAGAGATTTTAATTAGCGATGTTCAATGGATTTTTTTGGTGTTGATTTTCTGATTTTTGATTACTTTTTTTGTTGGTTTAGAAAGTATAGGGAATCAAAATTGATCTCGAAACTATTTTGATAATGTCTTTATATATAAGATTTCAAAAGAATTGCAAAATGAATCTAAATTTTCCTTTCTCTTCCATTTCATTCATCAGTTTTGGTTTTGAGATATAGAAGAGAGAAAATCTGAGTTAAAAAAAAACAATGCAAAAGTTTGAGTTTTGTCGGTAGTTTTGATAGTGGGCCTGAATCATATTATGGGCTTTTCTCGATGAGCGTATTACGGATATGAAAAAATAAAAGGACAAAACCGAGAAAACACAAAGATGTCTGTCTCAATCCGTCAAAAGCCCTAGTAAAACCCTAGCACCCAAACTCGTTAATCCGTTGAGCCGTTATATACGTCTTCACTCTCGCATCACCGAAGGCAAATCTACAGACTCGTTGAGAACACGATTTTCATCTGCAAAGGTATTTCGTTGAATCCATTTCATATTCTTGATTTTTTTGTTACTTCAATTTAATTCGATGGTTCTCTATTTCCTCTATTGCGTTGTATCGCGTGAAAGCACATATCGAAGGCTTGCAGATAACGTATACTTAAAACGCCTGCGAGCTCAATATTTGTGCAAAATCCGAAAACCATTCATTGAGATTCAATAAATCTCTGTGTTATAAGAATCTTTCTTTTCTTATCGACAATTTTATGGTTTTCTTGAATCTTTCAATAGGTTTTGAAGTTTTTTGCTTTATGGTTTTTTTTCTCATGGGTCTGTTTGTTTTCTTGGATTAGAGAAAACGTGAGTTGATATGGGTAAAAGATCCATCCTTGAATCGGAGCAAAATTGACTGGGTGATATGGGAGTACAATCGGCGAGTGTTGCTAGGAACGAGTACCATATCTGGTTCCTGCTCGTTGTGTTCTCTGTTACGCGTCTCGTGTTTTCGCGCTCGCTCTCCGCGGATCCGGATCCGTGCGGCTCAACGAAACTTAGAGAATTCCAGAGACTCAGATCCGATCAGATCACTGTTCTAATCAACGGTTACTCTGAATCTCGTATTCCTCTTCTGCAATCCATCGTGGCCTCGTATTCAGGTTCCTCAATCGTATCATCAATCTTAGTCCTCTGGGGTAACCCTAGCACACCGGGTCAAGTACTTGACCAGCTTCACCACAATCTGACTCAGTATTCGCTTGGTGCTGCTTCTATCTCTCTAGTTCAGCAATCATCGAGCAGCCTCAACGCCAGGTTCCTTCCTCGGCCTTTTGTCGAAACGCGTGCTGTTTTGATATGTGATGACGATGTGGAGATAGACAGGAAGTCGCTGGAATTCGCATTTTCCGTGTGGAAGTCCAACTCTGAGCGTCTAGTTGGACTGTTTGTGAGGTCACACGGCTTTGACTTGCAGGGGAAAGACTGGATATACACTGTTCACCCAGACAAGTACTCGATCTTGCTGACCAAGTTCATGATGATGAAACAAGACTATCTGTTCGAGTATAGCTGCAGTGGAGGAGAGGAGATGGAGGAGATGAGGAAGATCGTAGACCAGATGCGTAACTGCGAGGATATACTGATGAATTTCGTAGCCGCGGACAAGTTAAAGGCAGGGCCAATCATGGTGGGAGCAGAGAGAGTTAGGGATAGGGGAGATGCGCGTAACGAAGAAGAAGAAGAATTGGAGAATGGGGTAAGGGAAGCTGGGTTGAGCAGTAGAAGAGTGGAACACAGGAAGAGAAGAGGGAAGTGCATTAGGGAGTTTCATAGAGTTATGGGGAAGATGCCATTGATGTATAGTTATGGTAAAGTTGTCAACTCTGTTGGGGAACAAGGGCTGTGTCGTAAATCCGGAAAGCTTGTGTTTTGCGACCGAAATTGAACCCTTCATAGCCTTTTTGTGTCCAAATCTCGACTATAAAGGGATGTAAAAGTTTATCACCGTTGTGTAATAGCAACTAGCGGGATGTAAAATACGACCCCAATTGTAGATAAATTTCAAAAAATGATACAAATCAATCAATTTATCAGGTGTGATTTATTGGAGGTTGTAGTGGAAATAGACCAGGAGGGTATCTTGTGGTGCAAGACACCGTTGAAATGCTAAAGAAGCTTAACCCTATTCTTATATCTCTCCGATGGTCAACGAATGTTTACAAAGGCAAATTCCTTGTCGGCCTGAAGTCTTCGTGGCGTCCGTAAACACAACATTCATCCTCTTTATAACAAATGTTCAATGGATTTTCTGATTTTTGATTACTTTTTTTGTTGGTTTAGAAAGTATAGGGAATCAAATTGAACTCGAAACTATTTTGATAATGTCTTTATATATAAGATTTCAAAAGAATTTCAAAATGAATCTAAATTTTCCTTTCTCTTCCATTCCATTCATCAGTTTTAGTTTTGGTTTTGAGATATAGAAGAGAAAACACATAGATCTCTGTCTCAATCCGTCAAAAGCCCTAGTAAAAAGTAAAAACCCTAGCTCCCAAACAATGCAAAAGTTGAGTTTTGTCGGTAGTTTTGATAGTGGGCCTGAATCATATTATGGGCTTTTCTCGATGAGCCTATTACGTTGTTGAAAAAAATAAAAGGACAAAACCGAGAAAACACAAAGATGTCTGTCTCAATCCGTCAAAAGCCCTAGTAAAACCCTAGCACCCAAATTCCTTAATCCGTTGAGCCGTTATATACGTGTTCACTCTCACATCACCGAAGGCAAATCTACAGACTCGTCGAGAACACGATTTTCATCTGCAAAGGTATCTCATTTCGGTGAATCCATTTCATATTCTTGATTTTTTTTTTACTTCAATTTAATTCGATGGTTCTCTATTTCTTCTATTGCGTTGTATCGCGTGAAAGCACATATCGAAGGCTTGCAGATAACGTATAATTAAATCGCCTGCGAGCTCAATATTTGTGCAAAATCCGATAACCATTCATTGAGATTCAATAAATCTCTGTGTTATAAGAATCTTTCTTTTCTTATCGACAATTTTGATGTGTGGGACATTTCTTCCTCGGTTTTATGATTTTTTAACATTTAATAAGAATCTGAATGGATCTGTTGTGCATAGTCGAACCCCTTGTCGTTTGCATTGAATCACACTTGGTTACATCCACTTTACTTTCATAAAGTGACAAAATTTCACAATTTTTAGCTGTTTGAACAGTTTGGTACCTTGAGTTGCGTCTATGTAATGAGTTAGACGAATTGATCAGGTCTTAATTGTTTACTGAATTATTGCTGAATCATAGCTTTGTCATTGACAGGATTCGGATATTTAGTGAAACCTGAGGAAAATGTCAAACCCGAAAGTCTTCTTTGACATCTTGATTGGAAAGATGAAGGCAGGGCGTGTTGTGATGGAGCTATTTGCAGATGCAACACCGAGAACAGCGAATAATTTCCGTGCCCTTTGCACAGGAGAGAAGGGAATTGGGGAAGCAGGAAAGGCATTACACTACAAAGGCTCAGCCTTTCACCGTATAATCCCAGGATTTATGTGCCAAGGTGGAGATTTCACCCGTGGGAATGGAACTGGAGGAGAATCCATATACGGGTCCAAATTTGCAGACGAGAACTTCAAGTTGAAGCACACGGGTCCAGGGATTTTGTCTATGGCTAATTCAGGTCCCAACACAAATGGGTCTCAGTTCTTCATCTGCACTGAGAAAACATCGTGGCTTGATGGTAAACACGTGGTGTTTGGGAAAGTTGTGGATGGGTACAATGTGGTGAAGGCAATGGAGAATATTGGATCTGACAGTGGAACCACCTCTGAACCAGTTGTGATTGAAGATTGTGGTGAGCTCAAGAACGAAACTTCATAAATCTCAAATACATTGGGTTGATCTTCGCAGGTGCTATCATTTGTTGTGACAACACCAGAGGTCGTTGGGATCAATCTAGACTGTGATGCAAAACACTACTTATGTTTTGACTAATATCATCACATGAACTTTAAGAAGTGGTGATTGATCTTTTTTTTTGTTTTTTCAACTCCATGTAAAAGAGTAGGATGGATGATAATAAATTAATAATGTAAGTTTCTTTTAGGGAGACACTATGGCGATATTATGAATCATTATAAGTCCAAAAGCCATATGACTAGAGTTCTTAGGAAGTAAAGACTCATATAGAAATGTGTAATGAACTCCTAAGAAGTAATTTTTGGGAGTTCCACTTTGTGCAACTCTCCTCCTTTCCCTCTTATGATATCAATGTAATGTCCTTCCCCTTTTTCACTATCGTTGAACCTAAGAGCACTCTATTTTGGAGTTGGGTTTCTCTCTAATGTATTTTTTCATTTTCTACTCCAAAAAGAATATACTAAATATATTTTTTTCTTTTAATTTATTGTTAATTGCTAATAATACACTATATTTATAAAATTTACAAATAGATCTGTTAATTTTCTTTTCTTTTAAAATTTCCATCAATTTTGATATTATTTAAATTTAATCATTATAATACAAAGAAAAATACATTACATTACCATATTATTATTAGTCATTGTTGCATCAAATTTATTTTATGTTGTTTCTAATTTCAATACTTTCATGTATTTTTAAATTTATTATGAGTTTATGCTATTTTATTTTCTGTTTTCAATTTTTAAATTTACTTATCCTTTCTTTTAAATTAAATATATATCATCATTTTATATTAAATTGGTCAAAACAAAAAGTAAATGGGGTAAAAATCAAAAGTATAAATTTTTGAAGGACTATATTATAAATAAAAAAGTTCAACTCCAAAATGGAGTAGAAAATTGAGTTACTCCATATTTGGAGGACAAAATGGCATTTCTCCATTTTGGAGTTGAAAATGGAGTTGGGTTGGAGAAGAAAATGATATTTAGACTAGAAAATAGAGTAGGGTTGGAGATGCTCTAAGACCATCTCCAATGTATATCTCTATTTTTTACTCCAAAATGGAGTTGTGTTTTGTTCCAATGTATAACTCCATTTTTTACTCCAAAAATAATATTCTAAATAGATTCTTTTTATATTTTATTAATAATGCATTTTATTTCTAAAAGTTACAAATTAACCCATTTTTTTGCAAAACTTTTATAAACTATGAATTTAATAAAATTTAATACTTATTAAATAAAGGAAATTACATAATATCATTAAACATCACCGACACTAAATTTTTCTCACAAATGATCAATTAGTGCATTTCGAAGTGAAAAATGAGTTTCTTTATCTTTGATTGCTCTAAATCGAGCAAGAAACTCTTGGAATATGATATTATCATCATCTACTATTTGGACCTCTGGAAGTGGAGCTTCTCTTCCAACTCCATCAACTTCGTTTGGACAATTTTATAGTGATCTCGGTGGACCAGGAAGCGGTTTAGGAGAATATTAAATTTATCGTATTTGTTGTGTTAAATTTGTTTATGTTGCTTATCTTTAATTTCAGCACTTGTTATGTATTTTTAAGTTTATTTTACTTTACAATGTTTTTAAATAAAATTTTAGTGTTTAAATAATTATGATAATCAAATACATTTTATGCATTTAAATATTAGTATAGTGTCACATGCATATATGTTGATAGTTGATAATATGTACGACAAATACATTGCTAAATTAATAAAAAAATATAAAATATAAATATTTAATATTTAAAGGATCAATTTGTAATTAAAAAAGTCCAACTCCATAATGGAGTAGAATATGAAGTTACTCCAAATATGGAATAGAATATGGAGAAACTCTATTTTGGAGTGAAAAATGGAGTGAGATTGGAAAGAAATTTACTCCAAAATAGAGTTTGGAGTAGAAAATGAAGTGGGGATGGAGATGCTCTAAGTAAAGTGTTGGAACTAATTTTTTGTCAAAGCTCGAGGGCTTGATAAAATTGTGTTAGTGTGAAAAGAAATGAGTTGAGCTCTTTCTAATGAAATGTTTTCATTAACCGAGAAATGTTTTCTCGTGTATATATGTTGGAATAGTTGTGTCTTAAACGAACAACTTGAGAGAAGAAAAGCCATACGTGCGACGTTCGCATCTTGGGCCTTGTTTGGGCCCGTGGACTTTTTGAGGTATCGATCGATACCCCTTGGTATCGATCGATACTCAACAGGCCGACTTAAAAATCGCAGCCGCCTAAGATGATCTGGAAATATTCCTTTTCTGTCAGGGAAAAACCCTAGCCTCTCTCCTATATATACAACACGATTTTCACCTAAAAAATCATCCTCTGATACACAATAAACACATTCTAAAAGTTCTAGCAATAGTTTCTTCAATTCCCTTCTGTCTAGAGAGTAAGTCTTTATTCGAGAGTATCGTAGTATAATGTTCGTTAGATCTGATATCAAGTGTAGATGATACAGATTACTTTGGTTGTATCCTGGGACTCATGGATCTATAAAACCCGTCGCACTACGGGAGATTCTTAGAGTTAAGGAAAGAGATTCATCTCGCCTCCTTAGATTTATTATTGCTTTATCGTTATTTGAATCGTCTGTACCTTAACTGTTTATTTATATAATCGTGATTAAATCTCTCCTGTCTATTGTGCTAAATTTTGGTCCTACATAAAGCTCTTTTGAGCTATCTTCTAGCTTAGAGCATCTCCAATGTATTGCTCTATTTTTTGCTCCAAAATAGAGCAACTCCATTTTGGAGTTGAGTTTTACTCCAATGCCACTCTATTTTGGAGTTAAAAATAGAGTCATGAACAACAAAAATAGAGTTGATTCTAAATATAGAGTCAAATATTACAAACTCTATTTTTGGCTCTAAAATAGAGCTGGGTTGGAGAAGAATTGACTCCAAAATAGAGTTTGGAGCCAAAAATAAAGATGGGTTGGAAATGCCGTTAGTAAGCTCTTTTGAGCATGAATATATCCTTGTTTTGAAACTACTTCATTATTCGCATGAAAGATGAGTCAATCCTCTTCATCTTCCAAATAAAGGAAACTCTGAAGACCTAATCTCTATATATCACATGTTTCATGAATCTTGCAAGTGGGGTTTCTCTTATACTAAAGCTATTTGTAAATAAAATTTAAAATTAAAACAGAAAATGTTAAAAGTTACTATTTTCTTCAGAAACAAGAGTGATTATTGATGTTGTTAATTATATTTATAACAGAGATTTATGGAGGAGAGTAGGAAGGGTACTGGTAATAATGGTGAAGATCTTTACGGAGACATTTGGTTTTGATCTTGGTTTTCTGTGTTTTATAATTTATGATGGATTGTTTCATGTTTTGGTTTTAGTTTTGCATAAACAAAAGTCTCTTTGGATTCACTTGCGAATTTGTATTCAAACTTTTCGAAATGGACAGATTTCTATATGCACAACTAGACAGACTTTTTGATCATGTGGGGATTATTATATATTTTTTTAATGAATGAAAACATTTTAGTAGTTATCCTTATGGAAACCCCAACTACCAATTTGCTAATTGCAACTAATGCTATTTTGTTAAATATTTTAAACAAACTATTATGTTAAATATTATTCACATATCTTGACCACTACTGTTGGAATTGCACATGGTATGGTAATAGTATTCAGTTATTCACATATCTTGACCACTACTGTTGGAATTGCACATGGTATGGTTCCCTTTCTTTCATAAACAGCTCGCGAACAAGAGGATCATATATACTTCACCTTTGTTTTCTGCCCCCAAGAGATCTTGAGGTTATTTAGAGAGTATAATAATCTTACACTATACAATGGATTATTATATTTTCCGATCATTTCGGTTGATTCTCGTTACAATTTTCATCTTCCAGGGCTCGTGTTATTCCGACGAAGGTACATTTATTAGTTTTCTCTATGATTTTTTTTTTTTGGTTAGGTTATACTAATTCCAAATTTTATGAAAACTGTGTTTGGTGAAGCTGGTGATTATGGTTTTATGAAAGATGCAACATTAGCACCAAAGGTGTCTCACTTCGACTATATAGCTATCGGAGGAGGAACAGCGGGATGTGCACTAGCCGCAACGCTCTCTCAAAACGCTACCGTTTTAGTTCTTGAACGCGGTGGTTCTCCTTACGACAACCCGACGGCCACAGATATCGGAAACTTCGCAAACACACTCTTGAACATAACACCAAACTCGTGGTCGCAGCTTTTCATCTCCGAAGACGGCGTTTTCAACTCACGCGCGCGTGTGCTCGGAGGAGGAACGGTACTAAACGCGGGATTCTACTCGCGTGCCGGAGATGATTTCGTGGACGAATCCGGTTGGGAGAGAGAAGAGGTCGAAGCTGCTTACGAGTGGGTCGAGAAGAAAGTGGTGTTCGAACCAGAGGTTAAGGGATGGCAATCGGCGTTTATACATGGGCTTATGGAAGCTGGGGTGGTTCCGTACAATGGTTTCACGTACGAACATAACTATGGGACGAAAATCGGCGGTACGATATTTGATCGGGATGGTCGGAGACACACGGCGGCGAATCTGTTGGAGTATGCTGATCCGAATATGATTACTGTCTACTTGCACGCGTCTGTTCATAAGATCCTCTTCACCACCAAAGGTAATTTGATTGATTGATAAGAAGTTTAATAAGATTGAACCAAGTGGATCTTTGACTAGTAGTTGCGAGCTTTCGGATGCTGACGAGGATAAGATTATTTTTCGGATTTCTGAGTCGACCATACACATTATTTTTCTTATGCTCTGTATAAGATTTTAGTTTTGACTTTTGACAGGAAAGATGAGGCCCAAGGCAAATGGGGTGATATTCCGAGATGCAAATGGAGTGTTACACACGGCAAAACTAGCGGCACATAACTCATTGAATGAAGTGATCTTATCAGCGGGTGCCATCGCAAGCCCACAACTATTGATGCTAAGTGGTATTGGCCCTGCGGCACATCTTGCAGATCATGGGGTGAATCCTATCATCCTAGATCACCCCATGGTAGGACAAGGAATGGGTGATAATCCGATGAATCCTGTCTTCATTCCTTCTCCTGAACCTGTACAAGTGTCCCTTGTTCAAGTCGCTGGGATCCCACATTTTGGTAGTTACATTGAAGGTGGAAGTGGGTTAAGTGTCTCTATTAGTTTGACCCAAAGCTTTTTCGATGGTGTTATTCTCAATGAGGTATATAATCAATTAATATACCTCGTCAATTTACGTTTAGATTATATAATCTCAACGTTATACAAAATTTGTTATACGCAAGACTATATGCTATTTTTGTATGATGTTTCATGCAGATAAAACTCCCAACCAAAACCCTCTCAAGCTTTTTCAAATCTTTGGATCTTCGATTTAACGTGACAACACAAGCAGGTGCGATGGTTCAGAAAGTGGATGGACCGATCTCGAGAGGCCATTTAGAGCTGCGGAACACGAATCCAGATGATAACCCTTCAGTAACATTCAACTACTACCAAGAACCAGAGGATTTGAATAACTGTGTTGAAGGACTTAGTGCTACAATTAAAGTGATAAATACGAAGGGATACTCCAAGTACAAGTACCCTGGAGTGACCGGGCGTGGATTGCTGAATCTCATTCTTGCCCTTCCCATCAATCTGAGGCCAAGGCACATAAACTCATTGTTCGATTTGAAGCAGTTTTGTAAAGATACCGTGATGACTATTTATCATTACCATGGAGGTTGTCAAGTTGGAAAAGTGGTCGACAATGATTACAAAGTATTGGGGATTGATGCTTTGAGGGTCATCGATGCATCCACGTTTCTCAAGACCCCAGGGACTAATCCTCAAGCCACGATCATGATGCTCGGAAGGTAAATACTTGAGCATAAACAAAAATGAAACAAATGATCTACACATGTTATAAATATATAAGATATAAATTTTGGAGAGTTATAATGTGTAGGTATATGGGACAAAAGATTCTTCGAGAACGGGCGGATTTTCTGGAAACTAAAGAAGAAGCATGAGATTTTAAATATGCTCAAAAGCCTTCTTATTGAGGATCGTTGCTTGCTCTTATGAAATATTGAGAACAATCCTCTTTATCGTTCAAAGAAAGGAAACTCTCAAGGCAGGATCAGTATTCTGTATATCGCATATATTTCAAGATCTTGGAAGTGACTTTCTCTTTTAGAATATGTAAAATTATATCTAAACAAAATTTAAAATTTAAAGATGTGAAGTTATTTTGTTCAGGAACACTAGTGAAAATTGACGTTTTTTGGCTTTTGTTAAAAATATTGATGTTAATCAGTAACTTCTTAAATGACTCGGAAAAATGACCTGACGTTGCAGATTAGTTTGTTTCAGTAATTTATACTATATACTATACGGTATATCTTGGTTGTTGGACAAAAAAAAAGGGTATATATATATATAACTTGGTTATGTGTGAATTGTGATCTTAGAAATCTAAGAATTTTTAGAATATAGTTCATTCTTTTAAACATGTAAGGTTTTGAAAGAACGGCATATCAAAGGTTAATAATATACATACATTTAAAACCATAAAATATATATATACATACATAACAAACATATAAGATCTGACGTAAGAAAAACAATATAGCATGTATATGTACGCTAACATGTGATTGCAACTTCAATAGTTTGAATTTATATATAAAAAATTATTCAATGTTTCCAGGTCTTTGCAGACCCGTCTCTAATTTATTTGGAGCCTTAAGCGAAAAAAAAATTTTGGGCCCTTTGATGGCATATAAAAAAAAAATTCTGTTTTTAAAATTTTTAATAGTATATAAAAAACAAATTCTTTTTTTTTAGGTCTTTTTCTTAAATATATATAAAAAATTTCATAATTTTTGGATTTTTTTTGGGCATTTTTCTCAAATATACCTATATTTTTTAAAAAATTAGGCTTTTTTCTTTAAAGAATTAAAAAAAAAAAAAATTTGCGCCTGGGGCCTACGCCCCTCCCGCCGCCCCCTAGAGCCGGGCCTGGGTCTTTGTAGTATTTTTCTTATGGTCCGAAAAAGTGTACTATATACTAGAAGTTAGCTCGCACTAATTATAGTGCGGAGTAATTTTTAAAAAATAAATTATTTTAAAATTTCAGAAAATTGTTTTTATCTGAATTTTACAATATAGCTAATTAATGATTATAGATAAATGTGTCAATTTGTAATAATTTATCTATTTAATTCATTTTGCAATAAACTAAAATATTATTCGGGGTAACCCGCAAAAACTTATAATCTTGAAAACATATCTCTAATATGCACCGTTAAATTACTCTAGTTTTTGTGGTTAGTCTATGAACTCTTTAAAAAAATAGTTTTCTTGTGTATAACTTTTTATAAAATTAGTAAAATATTTTTTAACTTTTGTTTTGATATATATTCAAATAAAATATAATAAATTATAGTGAAAATATAGCAAAATTTTGAATAGATTTGTTTTTTTTAATATATATGAATTGATTATTATTTTAAAATATATAGTATTAAAATAATTAAGAAATTAAATAATAAATAACTTATTTAATGCAAAATATATACTTTGCATATCCTAATCAATAATTTTAAAAGACTATTATATCATTTCCTATTTCAATTATTTTTTTATTATTTGTAATGATATTTCATGTAATAGCTTACAAAATAAAATTTATTTTTAAAAATGTCTTCTTAAATAATATTATAGAGATATTTTATATACAATGGTTTTGGATACTAGATCAGTCACATATCCCATATGCATAGTTTGTTGCATTTAATAAGTCAATGACAAAATTAATTAATACATGGCCTTTACAATTTCAACTTTTTTTTTAATCCATAACGCCATCACTATGAAAGTTTATGTGTTATGCCGCAACAGTGTCCATTTCTTTAAGCAAAATTCAAGGATGAAGATTACGACAAACATAATAATAATATGATATTCTCTTTCTCTTCATCCAATCAAAACTCGATGGCTTTCAAATTACGGCAAGACCATTAAGTCAACCGTTTATTATCTTTGGATTCATTCCAAAAACTCTGCTTTTATTTATTTACTAGCTGAATACCCGCGTATACACGCGGATTTCTTTTATTAAAATAGATATTTGGTGTGCCAAATTAGTTAATAGTAACAAATTTTAATCATTCCCGTTACATGAAGTTGTATACGCAGATTTCTTTATTAAAATATATATATGGTCTGACATATTAGTTAATAGTAACATATTTTAATCATTTCCGTTACATAGAATTGAATTTTGGTAAAAAAGTTTGTTATTTTCTCTGAATATTAAGTTGCTTAGTACTACCCAAATCCCTATATATGATCACTCATGTATTTGTCTTTTCACAAATTTTTCGTTGATATAACGTTTAATTTTAAGTCTATTGGTTTATAGAACTGAAAACATAAGTGAGAACTACTACAATATCAAATAAGAATTGAGAATAATTTACTACACTCATCCGCTATCCTCAAAATTTTATCTATCAAAATTATGGTGCTTTCTTTTTGTCAAGCTCTAGTTAGTCTCGTCGTAAATACTCTCATATATGAACAAAATGGTAACATTTTTAATATGTTTCTCGGGCAAACTGATTTTTGATACATATATGCAGAAGTTAAATTTATTTATAATATTATTATTCTCTCGATTTCTCCGTTGGTCTCATTTATCATAAAGACGTAACTCTCGCTCTTTCATAAGAACGGTTATGTTTTGATTTGTATATAAATTCTTTTGCCATCTTAAGTTTACAATTCTTGCAATCCTACCTCCTTTCACCCCTTTAGTTGGAATAACAAACATTTCTTCAAAATATGTTTAAAACTTTTGTAAATTAAGTAGCACCGCAAATCAACCAGTCCTATTTACGGTTTTGAATTTAGAAAAATGGTTTGAAAAACAGATAGATTTCTCTGAGTTAAACTAATAATTCTCAAACCAATTAAAAAAAAATATTTGAACTGAATTATATTGAAAAGCTACCTAATTTATCGGAAATAAGAAATATTAATGTCATTTGACAATTAGAAAGTTGTTTTTTATCTTCATCTTTCTTCGATTTGATTCTTATGCCTTCGGTTTTAATTTTTCTGTCTTCGGTCTTCATTTCTTTAATTTTAGCTTTATGGTCAAATTAGAACAAAGAATATCCCACCAATCCGCTATATTTTAATAAGTTTTGAAGTCTCACAAAAAAATTATCAAAAAACATTCATCAATCATAACCCGTTCAATCCACTCTATCTAATTTATCAGCCAAGTTAAACTTGCTTACCTCTGTCATTATCATTAAATCCTATTTTGTCGTCTATATAATTTATGTAATTCTTATATTTTTTGAACAAAGTTTATGTAAGTTAAATTTAAATGTTATGAAAATTTAATTTAATTTAATTTTTTTTTGAAATGTTATATTAATTGATCAACAAAATGAATTTGTACAAGAGTTCAAAGATATTGTGATTATGCGGAAATTTAAGTTCTGTTAACAAAAAAAAAAAAAAAAAATTCTGATTTTTAATCTTTTGGAAAATGTGTCAAAATTAAAATGTTTATTTTTTATTAATTTTCAAAGCTGATGTGTCATGGAGAGTAGGCCTGGGACGGATACAGATACTCTGTTTTTTTAAGGTATCCGTATCCATATCCGCCGGATATACGGTTTTACTATCCGTATCCGGATTCGAAATATCCGGATATCCGGTTTTCGGATATCCGCGGGTATTCGAAAGTTGATTACAATTTTAAAAATATGGAAAATACCGGATATCCGCTTTTTTTAAGGTATCCGTATCCGAATCCGGATCCGAAAGCTCCGGATATCCGGGTTCCCATGNAAAAAAAAAAAAAAAAAAAAAAATTGTACAAACGGATATCGGATATCCGATCCGAAATTTTTTTATTATCCGTATCCGTATCCGGCGGATATGTTATTTCATTATCCGTATCCGGACTATCCGTATCCGGACTATCCAGATATCCGTTTTTCGGATCGGATCGGAGCGGATACCGGATCCGATACCGGATACCGGATAATAATCCCAGCCCTAATGGAGAGGAGTGATGATGTGTCATCCTCTTATGAGACTCACTCACTCTTTATATAATAGATACTCTTTACTTTATTACTACTTATCAGATTATAGTCTGTTCAAAAAATCGGCCGCCTAGGCGCTAGGCGGAGGGTGACCGTTCCGATTTGTTCCTAGGCGGTGAATAAATCGGTCAACCGCTTTTTTAGGAAAGTCAACGATTTTTAACGATTTTTTTCGAAAAAAATCGTTGATTTTCTTCAAAAAGTCAACTTTTTTTTTTTTTTTTTTTTGTGACGGACATATGGTCTGTTACAAAGTTTTGGAAATACATCTAGAAGTACACAACACATGCTAATTTGATCATTGAAGAAGATGATGAAGATTTTTCTCTCCTTGTACTTTTTTTTTGTCTCTCAATATCAAGACAAATCTATTTTTTGCATCATATGTTTGTATTTCTTTTTTGTTTTTAGAATTTTGATGTGAATTTGAACTTAATTTCCTAATATTTTGTTACTTTGATAATCAAAAAAACTTATTTCATACTTGTTTTGATTCATATATTCATAACTTATAACTTATATACATATAAACTTTAAAATTAAAAAAAAAATGTTCAAAATTAATCGCTGATTAATCACCGATTAATCACCGCTTTTTGGCCTAGGCGCAAATCGGTGCCCGACCGCCTGCCTAGCACCTAGCGCCTTTTCGAACATTGGATTATACTCTTCTCATACAAGTACGACAAAAATAAAAGCATACAAGTAGATGGTCATATTTTATCAAAAATCAAAATTATTATTTGGGGTCTTTTTTTGTTTGCCTTCATTTTTTGGGGTCTTTTTTTGAGTTAATTTGAATAGTTATATAATTTTAGTATTGATTTAGATTTAAAAAGCTTAAATACAAAAAAAAAAATCCTAAATTGAAGTGACACAGATATATAGAAATTTCAAACGGTCTGATCCAGTGCAGTTGAGCCAGTATATTATCAGATTTAAAGTTTTTTCAATATGGTTGAAAAAGAATTGGGCTTGTGAATTTGGTCGAAGCATGGTTTTATGGTTTTCACTTTTTATATAAGGTATCAGTTATGTCAAGAATTCTGATTTGTAATGTTAAAAACAAAAATTCTGATTTGTTTGTTTAAACAGCTTCTGTAAATAATAAAATCCGACTAACCGACCAACGTTAAGTTGATATATTGGTTAAGAAGGAGTGGGTATGCGCCTCTCCTACCGATTCTGGGTTCGATTTTCGTTGGGAGGGGTTCCTCCGAATGAATGACTTTAGCATAGTTTGGGCTTTGCTCCGGAATGTACAGATCTACAAACCCAAAACCTCGGCGATTCAAAAAAAATAAAATCGCACTAACCGATCACAGGAAATTGATAGGAACAAATTTCACACACGATAGATCGTGGAAGGGTAGAGATAGATACTTGTGTGGGCCAAAAATGTTTCTTTCGTTAACTTGGATAAACAACACAAAACGTGGGTGGTATGTGAATATTTTGGCCAAATAATATATATATTATTATAAATATTTTAACTTATAAAATATTAAAACTTAATAAATATTTGTATTATTTGGTTTTATGGTGGGCGGAAATTAAAATTGATGTTTTTAATATAATTACAGTTTTTTTTGCGAATCAGCCTGTGGAAACATGTTGCATGTTTTCGCCAGAAAAGATTCAAGGTTTTCATTTACTACGTTGTATCGACTCTTGACACAAATTGGGAGTACATGCATGAAGCAAATTGTGCTCTGCCATCATGATTCCACTTCTTGATTTTTTGTTTTCTTTAATTTATACATAAATCACCATTATAAATTAAATAAAAATAATTATCATCAAATAAAATATTTCTTGCAATCTAGTATTCTATAACAAGCTATGGTCCTCTTTGATGCACACTCGGGCAAGCATTATGCATGAAAAGTAGTGACATTGGAGGCATCAAGGATAGTATTAGCTAGCCATTAGGTGTTTGAATGAAAACTTGATCGCATTAATATATGCATATTGGTTTTTTTTTATCTATTCGACCAATTTTTTGTTTCTTTCCCAGAAACTTATTTGGATCAATTGGTTCGCGTTAAGCTATACACACATACTAAGAATCATCCTAGAAAGAGAGGTACTTGTGTGGGCAAAAAAATTCCTTTCTTTTACTTGGATAAAATAAACATCACAAAACGTGGGCGGTGTTGAATACAAATTATGGCACACTTGTATATATACATTATTTTGTGTATTAGAAAATCTGAAATATATTGGAGAATTATAATAAAAGAAGGGGTATTCCCATTACATCCATGACTACACATAACCCACATGCCAAAGAAAGCTGGATTGAAAACGAAGAAAGTAACAGCGAAGCAAAAACTCCACGTTGAATTAGTCAGTTACTCCTCCACGTACCATTGTTTTTTTTATTTTATTATTTATAAAACAGTTTGATTATTGAGAAAATTGTCAAAAAAAAAATCACAATTTTTTAAATTTTGGCGATTTAAAACATGAATTATCGCGTATACAATTTAAATCATCAAAATCTGTTTATTTTAAATTTAAATTCCAAATTTCTGTTTACTGAGCCAAATTAGACACGACGTTAAATCGATAAACGGAACGGATAAACAGAGTTAAAAAATTATTGTAAATCACAGTTAAATAAAACGACGTTGTCTGCTCTTTTTTCTTAACACACCAAATAACGAAAATCTCTAATCACTGTTAAGAGCAGACGATGTCGTTTTATTTAATTGTAATTTATAACGGATTTTTTAATCATGTTTATACATTCTGTTTATCGACTTAACGCCGTGTCTAATTTGATTTAGTCAATAAAAATTTGGAATTTAAATTTAAAAATCAATAAACTTTAATAATTTAAATTATCCATGGAATAGTTCATTGTTTAAATAGCCAAAATTTGAAAAATCATCATTTTTTTTTGACAAGTTTTTCCGTTTGATTAATCCACAAGACCACAACACAATCATTCAACTCCAATCATCCTAATATGAAAGCCCCCACACATCAATTCAAAAATCCACGTGGCATGTACACCCCACTATCGTTCTCGTTATCATGTTTTGTTTTTGTTTTCTCTGTTAAACAGCATCATAAGAAAAAAAACACACACACACAGAAAAAAACTAACCATATTTCCACAGGATACGGCAAAAGTCTTTTTCGACTGTGGCTTTGGCCTCTTCTTTTGAAACCTTTTAGCTCTCTGGCATCTTAAGGTCCATAGATTCTTCTTTATTTTATCATATATACCCGTCATTATTCTACACGTTTTCTTTTTTTGTTTTACAGCGATGAATGTTGATCTTGTAATATTTTTTCTCTTATCGTCCCTTGAATACACATACTTTGAAAAAAAAAAAAAGGGAGCATATTGTATCATGAGAAAGAGAAAACAAAGAAGTTATTGTGTTTTTATTTATTTATTTATTGTGATTGTCAACAAGAAGAAGTTATTGTTTACTCTCTTAATTTATTATATCGGCCAAACCACGGGGACACGCGCTTTAAAAATATTAAGAAAATTGAAAAAACAAAGTTGAAAAGTCATTTTCTTCTCACAAATCGTTTCCCTCAGCCATGCGAACTCAAACTCAGCTTTCTCTCTTCTTCTTCTTCTAATCTGTGATATTAGATTCAGATCGAGACTCGATTTTTCTCAGCTTCCGTGCTTTGTTTTTGGGGCTTACTTGGTGTTGCTTAACTCCTATTTCCAGTTGTCGTCTTCTCGGTTTTTGTCTCACGATGAGTAAGAACTGGAAATCTGTTCGATTGAGGCTCCAAATGCGTTCTCTCATGCTTTTTCTGGTGATTTTAAGCTTCGATTCGTGCTATTCGTTCAAGTATCAAGGTATAGCGGTTTTCCTTTCTATTTTTTCTGCCTCTTTGGCTGCCAATAGATAGAAGAAGCAACTTCCTGATCATTTGTTTCGCTTTCAGGCAAAGGAACAGTGACTAGAGATCTGTGGTCTGATAGAGATGCCGCGGATTTGTAAGTAGCAGCTTCTCTTGTTGATTTTCAGATTTATAGTTTGTCAAGTGTTACCAATCTTTTTTTGCTAATAATTTGATACTGCAACTTGATTGTTCAATGCGGAATTTTGAAAATGAATTTTTGGTTGAGCATCAACATCAATGTAGTTGGTATGCTAGATCTATGACTTTAACACCATACTTTTAGCTTATTTGAGTGAACCAATACTTTCTCTAAGTTGAGCATCAACAACAGCTTTTGTAGAAAGAAGTTTTGTTGTTAGTTGTCATGCAAAATAAAGACAGACGCTGTCTTTCATGCATATGGATTCCAATACTTAGCAGTTTCATCTTACCTTGGTCTTTTTGTAGGAGAACGGCTAGTTTTCATAGGAAATTACTTGGCCGTTTCTTTAACCCCTACACCAGGTTGAGAAATGCTACATCACCGTCATCTTCGGTTCCTTCTCCCAGATCTAACGCCACTAGATCCTCAACATTGCCTCCGCCACCAAAAACTTCTCCTGCACCAGATGTTTCTGCTCCACCTCCTACTTTGCCCCTTGCAAATTTCCCTAGTCTAAGAAGAAGCTCCAAAACCAGCATGGTTCCTATCATGGCTGGCTGCATAGGCGGTGCTGTATTTCTTATCCTTCTAGCTACTGGTGCCTTCTTTTTCAGAAGTAAGGCTGGGAAATCTGTGAATCCTTGGCGTACAGGTCTTAGCGGACAACTTCAGAAAGTGTTCATAACTGGTAATTGTCGTTCTACCCACTGATACAATATGTAAAGTGACATTGTTAGTTCTGGAAGATTGAGGTTTAACCTTGCCGTCCAGAATTTTTTAGAAATCAATGTGCTTGTCTTTCTCAGCTCACCATTTTCTTTTGGTTTCAACATTAATGATGTTTGATTTGGTAACTCAGGTGTTCCCAAACTCAAAAGATCTGAGATCGAAGCTGCCTGTGAAGATTTCAGTAATGTCATTGGGTCTTGCCCCATTGGTACATTGTTTAAAGGGACATTATCAAGCGGGGTGGAGATAGCTGTGGCTTCTGTTGCTACTGCGTCTGCCAAAGAATGGACAAACAACATAGAAATGCAGTTCAGAAAGAAGGTATTTATGGTCAACCAGTTCCTTTTTATTTTTTAAAGGGTTTTGATTCCTATCTCCTAATCGTTAATGTTTTTGATAATTTCAGATCGAAATGCTGTCCAAGATAAACCACAAGAATTTTGTCAACCTTCTTGGTTACTGTGAAGAAGATGAACCTTTCACTAGGATCTTGGTCTTTGAGTATGCATCAAACGGATCGGTCTTTGAACATTTACACTGTAAGCAAAAAAGCTCTTTAGTCACATGAGCCATTACACTTTAAGTTTCCTTAGCGATTTTAAATGGGAAACAATATTACCTTTCTTTGCAGATAAAGAATCAGAACATTTGGACTGGGTAATGCGGCTAAGAATAGGAATGGGCATAGCATATTGCCTTGACCATATGCACGGGCTCAAGCCACCTATAGTCCACAGCAATCTTCTCTCATCATCAGTTCACCTCACAGAGGATTACGCTGTCAAAATTGCGGATTTCAATTTTGGTTACCTAAAAGGCCCATCCGAGACAGAAAGTAGCACCAATGCACTCATAGATACGCACATCTCAGTCACAACCCAAGAAGACAATGTTCACAGCTTCGGTTTGCTGTTGTTCGAATTAATGACTGGAAAACTCCCAGAGTCTGTTAAAAAAGGTGATTCGGTAGATACTGGATTGGCTGATTTCTTGAGAGGAAAGACTTTGAGGGAGATGGTGGATCCAACATTGGAATGTTTTGATGGGAAGATTGAGAACATAGGCGAAGTGATCAAAAGCTGTGTAAGGGCAGACCCGAAACAGAGACCGGTAATGAAAGAAGTCACGGGGAGATTGAGAGAGATCATGGGATTATCACCGGACGATGCTATTCCGAAGCTTTCGCCTCTGTGGTGGGCAGAGCTGGAAGTGTTGTCCACTGCGTGAAGAGAGAGTACTACTTTGCTTGACAAGGAAACTGTAAGTATTAATATGAAGATTGTGTGAGCCTCTGTGGAGCTAGTTGCTTCTCGTTAGGCTAATTATCTAAAATCTATGCAAGTTAGTTTATAAAAGCGACTCTAAAATCTAGTACAGAACATGTCCAAAGAGCACGGTAATACCCTTTTTGGTGTGCATAATGTTAATGGTGGTTTAGTTTTTTTTATTAAATTCTCTAAAAGTTTTAATTAATCAGGTTCTGAAGTAACATAGAGAAAACCGATATATAGAGTTTATTTGAGAATGGTGCTTCAGGCTTGCAGTTGATACAGCCTGCCAAGAATTGGGTGGTTATACTTATTTATTTATACCTCTCGATCGAATTCAGGAAAGAAAAATTATAATAATTTCGTGATAAAAGAGAGTCGAACCTGATTAATTAAAACTTTTAAAGGACTTATGATCGACTTGTCCCTAGAAGAGACTCGAGCATGATCGACCTGAAAAAGAGACTCGACAACTCTCTGCTGTCCCTAGAAGCTCAGCAATGTCATTGATCACAATCGAACGGTCTTTACAAGAGCAAGCACGAACAAACGACCTAAAAGGCATGGAGATTGGTCTTACAATGAGAAAAACTAAGGTTGAAAGAGACGAAGCTAGCATTAAGCTGGAGAAAATCCATGCTAGAGATGGGTGTTTCGACAGCTGCGTTCAATTCAGAGCAGAGAAATTCAAAAATGAATTAGAAGATACAATTTCGTATCTAATAATCAACCATATTTAAATGTAATATGTTTTTAAGAACAAATTGTCGACAAAATCAAACGGAGAACCCCAACATGGCCCATCGGTGGAATCCAAAACGATATGCCATGTGGACCGTCAGATTAAAGATTGCATCACACGACAATCACACATCTGCTCATTGTTTTGTTGTAAATAAAAAAAAAGAAGAAGAAGCAAAAGCGTAGATTGAGAGCAGCTTTGGGAGGAGGGTATATGCTTCGAGGATCTCTCCTTATCCCTCCTCCGGGTTCTCTTCAAAAACCCCCACCACACTCCTCCTCCTCCTTCTTCCTCTGTAACCTCCTCTCTCCATGGCTAATCCTCAAGCTTCTCCGATTCTCCACAACCAGAATCATCTCTCCTTCTTCCGCTTCCAAACTCTCACTACTTCTCCTCCCTCTTTCACCTCTCTGCATTTCAGGAAGCCTCTGCTCTTTCTCCCTTCTTCTTCGTTTCCTTCTTCTTCATTCCCCTCGCATTCACCGCAGAGCGACCAGCAATGTAATCACCATGTGAGACGCGTGTCCACCGTGCCTGTCGAGTACTCAACACCGACTCCTCCGGAATCCGACGATTTCTCATCGGAAATCGTTCGGCTTAAGGCTCTCCGATCGAAACTAGACGTTTCCAAGGACCTACGGAGGAAGGAAGCGCTCATCGACGCTGATTCCAGAGTTCGTCGATTCTTCACCGAGAATCCAGGCGGTTTATCTAAGCTTTT
Organism: Eutrema yunnanense; assembly: GCA_002933935.1. Lineage (NCBI taxonomy): Eukaryota > Viridiplantae > Streptophyta > Magnoliopsida > Brassicales > Brassicaceae > Eutrema > Eutrema yunnanense. Next base: position 281,076 of record PKML01009694.1, on the reverse strand, counting down.
AGCTTCAGTTGGTTTGAATTCCAAAGAGATGTTTCTCGTCAAGTGCGTGATCGCGGCGGGTCAAGAACACGCGCTCTGTGTGGGTTACGAGGAAACATTTGAAGCAGAAGAGGAGGAGGAGTATACAGTGAGAGGTTCGGTGAAGAACGCGCTTTACGCGTTGGTGGAGATGATAGAGCGATTCGATGTGAATAGTAGCGGCTATAAAGGTAGAAGAGAGACGGGTACAGTTTTAGATGCAGACGAGATTGCTCGCTTTAGAAAGTTCTTGACGTTTCTGGGAGCAATTGAACAGTTCTACGACTGCATTGGAGGAATCATCGGGTACCAATTCTTAACTTCCTTTTAGTGCTGAAATTTAATGAACCCTTAAAGGAGATCCCTTGAAAGTTTTGATTTTTGATTTCTAGAATTAAGGAGAAAGAAAACGCCATTTCTCTCTTTTATATATCCACTGCTGACTGCTGAGACATGCATGATTGTTTGTCAGATATCAGGTTATGGTTCTCGAGCTTCTTCACCAATCGACTAAGAGGCATAATACTAGTCGGTCACATCTTGTTGAAGAGTCTTTTGGTTGCCAGTACTTAGAAATGCACTCTCCTAGCGTTCTTGACCTCACTCAGAGGAAAGAGTATGCCTCTCAGGCGGCACTATGGGGAATTGAGGTTAGTAATGTGTTATTGCTTTCAATATTAAACGAATTTGTTATGTATGGTTTCTGGATTATAAGTTGTTATACATATTAGGGATTGCCAGATTTAGGTGAAATATATCCCTTAGGAGGTGCAGCAGACAGATTAGGTTTGGTTGATCCAGAAACAGGAGAATGCCTTCCTGCAGCAATGCTTACTCATTGTGGACGAACTTTGTTGGAGGGACTTATTAGAGACCTTCAGGTACAGGTTCACTATTTACTTGAGTGACTATTGGTAGGTTTGTTTGTATGAAAGGGAAAAAAATCAGCATTTGATGTATGAAGAACTGTATTTGTTCAGTATGAGTTAGTAATGTTATTTGGTTATCCATTTATTTTTGTAATTTCTAGGCTAGAGAGTTCCTTTATTTCAAACTTTATGGAAAGCAATGTGTCACCCCTGTTGCCATTATGACAAGTGCTGCAAAGAACAACCATGAGCATGTAAGTTCGCTCTGTAAAAGACTCAAATGGTTTGGAAGGGGTCAATCAAATTTCCAACTCTTTGAACAGGTATATGAAATATATACTTTCTTTTCATTTATATTACCCTTTTCTGCAACAACTGTGTATTGAGTATTATTACTCACAGTTAAAAAACGGTTTTTGATCCCTAGCCTCTCGTCCCAGCTGTCAGTGCTGAAGATGGTCAATGGATAGTATCAAGGCCTTTTGTGCCAGTTAGTAAACCTGGTGGTCATGGTGTGATTTGGAAATTAGCGTATGATAAAGGTGTCTTTAAATGGTTTAACGATCATGGAAGAAAAGGTGCAACTGTTCGACAAGTTAGGTTAGTGATGTACCCTTTTGAAGTTGTTCGTTTAAATAAAATCAGAACTATCTGGAATTATAGTGTTAATAATTGTGATATGGCAGTAACGTTGTGGCTGCCACAGATGTGACCCTCTTGGCCCTTGCTGGGATTGGTTTAAGGCATAAGAAGGTAGGCTTTCATAGCATGTTCAACACCCATGCATGGCTCATAGATTTAAACGATCATTTTTATCACTTTTGGATTAAAAAGGGATAAGCTTATGATGTTGATTGCAAATGGTCCCATGTGTTAGGTTAAAGAGATTGCTATGTAACAGATAGTAAATTTTCTTGTGTGTCTGTGATAAATAAGTTCCTTTGGGAAAATGAGCTGTGTCATATGCCTCAAAGTCTTTTTAGTTAATTGTTTTGCTGTTAACTATCTACTAAGATATGGTATGTTTTCCAAACTTGCTTACTAGCTGAGAACATATATTAATGTATCATTATCTTTCTACAATTAATTACCCACAAACCTTAATTTATTGAATCTTGTTGTGACAGAAACTTGGGTTTGCATCCTGTAAACGGAATGCTGGAGCAACTGAAGGAATTAATGTATTGATGGAGAAGAAGAATCTCGATGGGAAGTGGGAATATGGTATATCGTGCATTGAGTACACTGAATTTGATAAATTCGGAATTTCCAACAAATCACCTTCCTCAAATAGGTATGATATTTCTGTCATTGAGTTTGTTCATGCTTACAAGTGCTTATATCCGAGAACCGATTCATAGCTTTTGCATTCTAGCTGAAAAAATGAGATAAGTGGAAATTTATTTCCTCTTTTGCTGTCTGTTTCTAGTGTTAGCTGTTTTTCTTGTTCTGTGGTTATATCTGGTGCTATTTTATTAGTGCGAGTCTTCAAGTCTTTTTTTTTTTTTTTTAATTCAGCTCAGAATGCAAGATCAAGATCAAATAATTATTCCTTTTTACTTCTGAAGTTTGCAGGCTGATTTCCCTGCCAATACAAACATCCTATATGTAGACTTACACTCTGCCGAGTTAATTGGATCAAGCAGTAATGTAAAAAGTTTGCCAAATATGGTTCTCAATACAAAGAAGCGAATTGAGTTCATTGATCAGTACGGAGACTTTCACAGGTTTGTATTTCTCAACACTTATGCTGACTGCTCTTCTATGTTCCCTTTTTATAGTCATCATTCGTCTTGTCATATTTTGCTTCTAAGTAGAAGCCTCGGTCAAATCTAGACTACTGCTTATAGATAAAATGGAACACATTCCAATTCCTCTCGACTCCTAACACTTTCTTCAAGATCCCAATTACTTTGAAATGTATACATCAAATAAATTTAGGAGCTTTTCATGTAACATCGTTAGCAGCTTTCTTATTATTTCCTTTTTGGGCAGCGTTATGGGTGGCAGATTGGAGTGCACAATGCAAAACATAGCAGACAATTTCTCAAATAAGTTTACGTCTAGATGCCAGGGCAGTCTAGAAGGTAAAGTTATTTGAATAAGTTGCAATGATTTATGTAAATCTGTATTTAAATGTTACATACTCTCTTAATATGATCTTATCAGACAAACTGGATACATTTATTGTGTATAATGAACGAAGAAGGGTCACTTCATCAGCTAAGAAGAAGAAACCACACGCAAGTGCTGCATTACATCAGGTTATCTTTCTGTAACCACTTGCTTAGTCTTTTGTCGTTTTTTTCTGTCTCATTTCTCTAAAAATGAATGGCATGCCTCCAGAATCATGATGGGCCGTAGAAGTTGATTTGGCATTCAATGAAACTAATTTCTTTATATAGCGTAATTTTTCAAACTTTTTTTTTCTTTACAGACTCCAGATGGTGCATTGTTGGATATACTTCGGAATGCATATGACCTCCTTACGGAATGTGATATTAAACTTTCCATGGTTAGTTCATAGATACTTATCTTTTATACGATGTATCACTGCTGTTTCATAGCCATAAGGATGTTCTACATATCAGTTTAAATCTTATCAATATTAGTTACCGAGAACTAATATATCAATTTTGTTTCTCCAGATTGAACCAAATGATAAGTATGTGGATGCCCCACCGCCGTATCTCATTCTTCTGCATCCTGCTCTCGGTCCTCTTTGGGAAGTTTCAAGACAGAAAGTAAGTCAATAGTTCATTATACCGTCTGCTATTGTTTTAATGCTTCTGAAATAATAGTAAATGCTTTATTATGGTTAAATCTTATTTGATCATTGTTACAGTTCAAGGGAGGGTCCATTTCCAATTGCTCAGAACTGCAACTAGAGATTGTAGAGTTCTCATGGAACAATGTTCAGGTTCCATATTTGATTCTGCAAACTAGATTTTGCATTACCTTTCATCGTGTTGAATTTCTTAAATTCTAAATTAGCATCCATCGCATAGGTTGACGGTAGCTTGATCATCACTGCTGAGAATGCCATGGGTTCGACAACAATTAGCGAAAATGGTGAACCAATATTACAATACGGATTAAGGTAGAGCAATTAAATATCAATATTGTAATGGAATTTCTCTTTAAGATACATGTGTATTGGTTTGCATATGAATTCACACAACTTTTTTTTTGTAGGTGTGGCAAGTGCAAACTGCATAACGTCAAGGTAGTGAACCAAGGAATCGATTGGAACAGTAAATCAAATGTTTACTGGAGAAACGATGTGAACCGGCTTGAGACTTGTAAAATCATATTGCACGGAAATGCAGAATTCGAAGCCAGCAATGTAACTATAAAGGTAAAAGTAAACGTGGAAGTAAAAAAAAAAATTGTGCAAAACAGAGATTATATTGTCTGCTTCGAATCAAGTGATCTCTACTCGCTTTGTGGATGATACAGGGAAACCAAGTTTTTGAAGTACCAGACGGTCACAGACTGAAGATCACACAAGGGAATTCAGGTCAGTGAATCAATGATGATATTAAATGTGGCCAAATTGACACTAGTATTTGATTGATTGCATTATTTTGGAGATAGATTTAGGTTTAAGCATCAACTTGGAAGCAATGAAAGAAGAGGTAATGGAAACAGGAAGCTGGTATTGGAACTACCAACTCAATGGATGGCACATTAATCTCGAACAAGTAGAGGTGTCACAAAACTAACTCAATCCAATAATTGGGAGCAAAGCCTCCTCCCAATGTAGAAAGTGTCGTGTAATAAGTAAATGTATATTGGGAATAAAAGTAGAAAGTTCCTTGCTGTAAATGTTGCTCACTTGTAAATTAAACAAAACATGTTCACCAATTCTATCTGATGTGTTCTCTTTCTGAAGTTTAAAGCTTCAGGGCGAGTTTGTCTGAAACTGTTGAGTGAAAGGCTTGAGAAATGTAAAATTCAATTCATTGCACAGGAATCCATGAATTTGAAGCAAATACCATGAAATCTTGTAAATTCTCATTGGGAACAAAGAAGATCTCCATATACCAAAACCGCAGAGAAGCTTATATTACAAGATCTTCTCATTTCCACGATTCAAAGGAAGGAACCCTATCAGATATTCTCTTGTCAATATCTGCTTCTAAGTTCAATTTAGTGTTGTGCTCTCTGTAACAATGGTGATCATCTTTCTTCTTAGAATCAACCAATCATTGTTTTATTATGACATTGGTCTCATAAAAATCATGCAAAGCATCTCCCATTCTCAATCCTCTCACACACATCTCTTTCAAAACCAACTTGGCTTCCTTAAACCTCTTCCTCTTTATAAGCTTAGTAGCCAAACTCCCCAAATTCTCTTCATCCAATCTCTTATCTTTCCCGGCGTACGCCATCACCAACTCCACGCCCAGCGCATAATAGCCACTCTCAATCATCTCTCCAATAACGTGCGCATGAGTGGCGTACAAAACCGGTAACCCTTCTTCCTCCATCCTCCTCAGAATCGCCATCGCCGCCTCCACTTTCCCCGATTTGCACGCGCCTAACACGAGCGCGTCGAAAGTACGCGTGTCCGGCGACATCCCTTCCTCCTCCATCTTCTTCAACACCTCACTCGCCTCCGCCACGTCACCGTCGTAGCAGTGCGAGGTTAAAAAGTAGTTGTACGACGTCACGTCCACCGGAACCCCGTGGGATCTCATCAATTCCACCACGCGCCAAGCTTCATCGATCTTGTCTTTCTTCGTGAGCGCGTTTATGATCGGATGGAATGTGCAAGATGTGAGGCCGAATCTCCCGTTTGCCATATCGCCGATCAGGATCAGAGCGTCGTCGCTCCGGCCGAGTTTGCAGAGACGCGCGATGAGAGTTTCGTAGGCGTGCTTCCGCGTGTAGCCGACGTCCGTCTGAGGCAAAATGCGGCGGAGATCTTCGAGTGCGGAGGAGTAAGAGGCGGTGTTGGTGAGGAATTTGAAAGTTGCGGTGGTGTTAAAACAAGCGTTTACGACGCGGCTGTTTAAGAGACGGCGTACGGCTTCGAAATCGCCGGAGCTTCCTGCTTCGTAGATGAGGTTATCGAACTCAGTGGTAGTACGACGACGGGGAGGAGGAGCAGTTGGATAGGTATTTACGGTGGAGATCGATCGAAGGAGAAATCTCGAATTGGTTGCTTCTTTAACGTATCGCCGGAGAAGAGACATCGTCGAATTTAAGTCGCCGGAGATTAGTAAAAATGATTTTTTTTCTTCCTTCTCTTGTGTAGGGTTTTAGCCGAAACATTAAGGAAGAAGACAGCCTAGACACTGTGCGTGATGAGAGTAGATTAGGCCCATTATAATTAACGGGCCAATTGTAAAAGCCTAAATATTTTATTGGTCTCGTTCCTTTTCTCTAGGGTTTCTGGAATATATGTTTCATCTTACTTTGTCACTCACACTACGAAATCCGTCGATTAGGGTTTTGTGAAAAAGAAAGTGATGAGAGCTAAGGTAATATGATCTTCTTCCAATCTTGCTGATTTGATTACTCTGGCTCGATGTTTCAGAAAGTTTCATGCTTTCTTTCTAAGGTGAAATAATTAATTGTGGATCTGGTGGTGTTTTTGTTTTTTTTTTCCAGTGGAAGAAGAAGCGTATGAGGAGGTTGAAGAGGAAGAGACGAAAGATGAGACAGAGATCTAAGTAGACACATCCAAACTACAAGTGTTTCGCTTTTCCCTCTGCTTTGTGTTTCGTTTTTTTTCCTGGGTTTCACCGGAATTAGATAACTCTCTTCTGTCTTTTGTTTCAAGTTTTATGGGGATACATTTTTGTTGTTGGATTAATCTATTATCAATTACCCTATTATCTTCATATTGCTCTCTTGCGTATCTACTGGTTGATTCGGACTATTTTTTATGCGAGACCTAACAATTTGTATAGTATATCTTATTTGGACTACTTTAATTTCAGATAGTCATATGTTTTATAAAAAGAAACTACGATGTAAAGGTTAAAATTGAAAATAATAGCAAAATTATGTGTACTACTACACAGTTCACACTCAAACCAGCTTTGCCAAGTGATGCATTTCAACTACAACTCTCACGCTCTCTGCTTCCCAACTCTGGAAAACTTGTCCAACATCTTATCTTTAGTTTTCGTTGAAGTGAATCGCACCGAGTTTCCAGACAATGTAAGTAGTAGCAAACATGACCGTGCTTATGAACACAAAGGAAAAAGCGATGACGAGTATATCTGCGCTTCCCGGGAGATCAAATGTAAGGCCTTTCTTTGGCATACCTCTCTTGCTATCATCAAGCATGTTTGTTGGTGCCTCGGGTAGACCCGGTTTCCTATTTGATTTCTTATCACTTTCCTTGAGCACCTCAAGAATTTGGCTTCCCATCTTGGGTTTTGATGGTTTCGGTGTTGCTTCTGTGTATCGGCTAAGCACACGAGCCGCTCTTAGTCTCTCTCTTGCTGTCAATGGTGCTCTTTTCACAGAACCATTATTGTCTGATTCAACGGATTCACTTGCTGGTTTATTTGAATCGACGGATGTTGTTGTGATGGAATTGTCGTTTGTCTCCGAACAAGACAAAACCAATCTTCTTTTGCTTGAAAGTAACAAACTTGTTGAACCATTAACAGAAATGTGGAACGCGAAAGGCCAAGGCTTTAACGGTGTAGCTTGAGTTGTGAAACTAAGAACCTTATGTGATCTGTTATGAAGCTTCAAAAGAGAGAAGATTTTTTGTTAATTTCAGGCTTTCAAATTAAACCCAGTTCCAGGAATCTCCAGAGAAACGAAACAGTTTTCGATTTTACAGGAACCAAAAGGATAATGAACTAACCAAACGAATTCATCCCAATTAAGGTGGTTGTGAAGCAATTATACCAAAGAAGAAGAAGAAGACAGCAAATACTTACCGGAGAGCTGAAGCCGGCGTTGAGAGCGACGGCCATTGGTGAATAGATGAAGGGTTTTTTAAGAGCGATGCATATGGAAGAAGACGAAGAGGGAGAAAGCTTTGTGTTTGTGGCAGTGAAGCTAAGCAGAGAATCCAAGATTAGGTTCTCTTCTTCCACTCGCTTTTAAGGAGCGCGTGGTCGCCTCTTTTAACAAAACGAACTTGGCCCACATAGTAGTTGATATTTGCAAAACACAACCGCAACTATACACTTCTTGGTTCACCTAAAATCAATTTGAGGCCTTCTTTTAAAACTAATTTATTTCTTTAACCATGTAAATAAGTTTTGAAAATTAACAAAAAAAAATTCAAAAACTTATTTACATCATTAGAATAAGAGTGATTTACTAATAAAGTACATGAACTTTTACATTTTCTCCCCTGCAAATAAAGAATCATTGACTTTGTAAGTGATTAATCGTTCACACATGTAAATTATTGCTTATAAGCTTGACCATAAGAAAACAAAAAATTTGCTTATAGTACGAAAGATGTATGTGATTAAGAAAATACTATAGTTTTTTTTAAAACTTTTTCTCTTCTCATGTAGAAATGCTTTTGTACCAATTACCAAATATGATAAATTTTGGATATCTATCCATCATATGTATGTAGATGGGCATGTCTATTAATTGTCAGTTCATTGATCGGTCCAACTATGCAACGATTACTAATTTCGTTAGACATTCTCAAATTAAACAAAAGTCAGAGATTCTGATTATTATGTCATAAATTATTGAAATCTCAACATAAAAAATTAAGATATATTCTGATTGAGCGGAAACACCCAATTCCTGATCACGACTATACATGTCTCATCATAGATTATTCTAATCAAATAAAACATAAGACTTTTACTAAATCAAAGACGAATAGTAGTAAAAAGACATTTTCGAAGCTTTCTATTGCTTTCTGCTAATATTCTCTGCAACCAGATTGTGTCTTGTGTGTTTGTGCTGTGAGGTCAAAAGTATCTGCAATGGCGACATCTTCCGATGGGCTATTCGACGACATGAACGTGTTGGGAGTGATTGGATATGTATTGGAGCAAACCAGATTCATCTTCCTCGTACCGATTCTGAACCTTCTGGTTAACCTATGTCAGGTTATCTCTTTGTTGTTGTTCATAGATGCAGCTTATATGGCTATAGTTGTAGCCATTGTCAAATTACGTGGACGAACACCAGAGAAGGTTCTCAAATGGGAATCCTTCAAGAGCGATGACGTCGAGTTAGCTCCTTCCAGCAATCATCCAATGGTTCTCATCCAAATCCCAATCTTCAACGAAAAAGAGGTGACTTGATTTCGAACAAAAACAGAGCACTCTGTTTCAGAAAGCAGAGAGACTTGTGTTTCAAAAACAGAGCATTCTGTTTCACTAGTGATCTTTTTATCTGCAGGTATGTCAACTTTCGATAGGAGCGGTTTGCAAGCTATCATGGCCATTGGATCGGATGATTGTACAAGTGCTCGATGACTCAACTGATCCACACAGTAAGGTCCTTTCGTTAAACCCGTTTGAACCTACATTGATCTTTGTTTCAGCCCCGGTTATTACAATGTATATAACAAAGGGTCTTTTTGAAACAAAAACAAAAAAATAGGAACTGGTTAGATTGGAGTGTAAGAAATGGGAGAGTGAAGGTATAAAGATAAAGTCGGAGGTTAGAGACAGTCGAAACGGGTACAAAGCAGGAGCCCTCACTGCAGGAATGAAACATAGTTATGTGGAGGGATGCGAGTTTGTTGTTATATTCGATGCAGATTTTCAGCCTGAACCTGATTTTCTTGAACGTACTGTTCCTTTTCTTGCCCACAACTCTGAGATAGCTCTTGTACAGGCCGGCTGGAAATACGGTTAGATCGTTCTTCTTCACTTTCGAGTTAGCTAAAGACCCGTTTTAGTCGATTTGTTCAACTGATTTTGCTTGGGTGTGTGTGACAGTGAACGCCGACGAGTGTTGTATGACAAGAATACAAGAGATGTCTCTTAACTACCATTTTGCGGTGGAGCAAAAGTCTGGATCCTCCATACATGGGTTCTTTGGATTTAACGGTGGAGCATCCATATCCATGCTCTTGTGTGTTTTTGTAATATATGATCCTATTTTGAGTCATTATAAAGTAACATTGTTGACTTTAGGTACTGCTGGTGTGTGGAGAATTTCAGCTTTGAATGAGGCTGGTGGATGGCAAGACCGCACGATTGTCGAAGACATGGATCTAGCAGTTAGGGCTTATTTAAACGGCTGGAAGTTTGTGTTTGTCCACGACATTAAGGTTTAAAAATCTAGAAACTTTCCAGTTGTAAGACAATGACTCAACTTTGTACTGTAATGACGTGAAAAAGTCTGGGAGCTTTCTTCTTTCAGGTGAACAACGAGCTGCCGAGCTCATTTAGAGCATATCGGTTTCAGCAACATCGTTGGTCTTGTGGTCCAGCGAACCTCTTCAAAAAATTGGCCATGGAGATCATCCAAAAGGAGGTTGGTAGAATTACATAAATCCCCAAATCTGATTCCCTTGGAATGCAAGCAAAATTCAATGACCTATATTATTGGTTTTTTCTTCCATGTTTGATACAGAGAGTATCTTTATGGAAGAAGGCGTATTTGATATACAACTTCTTCTTTGTGAGGAAGATTGTAGTACACATCTTCACATTCGTCTTCTACTGTTTGATTTTGCCTGCTACGGTTATATTCCCGGAAATAGAAGTCCCTAAATGGACAACTATCTACATTCCAGCTACCATCACTATCCTAAACGCGATCGCAACACCAAAATCATTCTACCTCATACTGTATTGGATCTTGTTCGAGAACGTAATGGCGATGCATAGGAGTAAGGGAACTCTCATTGGATTGCTAGAGACTAGTAGAGTTAAAGAATGGGTTGTGACACAGAAACTAGGAGAGAGTAGCACTCTCAGGCAAAACCTCATTCCTCACTATAGCTTCCCCGAAAGGTTTGAGATTTTTATCGCACGGAATGTTGTTAGAACGATATGAATGTGATTGTGATGTGGTTGAAGTTGTGTGCAGAATCCGATGGCGAGAGATAATGGTTGGGATGTATCTATTCATCTGCGGATACTACGACTTTGTGTTCGGGAAGACATACCTTTATGTATACCTTTTCTTGCAGTCCATTGCTTTCTTTGTTGTTGGAGTTGGCTACATTGGTATGTCGGTTCCGAGTTGATCCACCGGTGAAACGTTTAACTTCTTCTTCTCCTCCTACACATTCATTCTTTCAAAAAGGTTCGATTGTATAGAGATGTAAAGATGTGGGCTTGTCAACAGGTTACATGCAGTTTCATTGCAAAAGTTTTTTTGTGACTCACAAAATAACGATATAAACTGTTATTCAGTCGGAAAGATAATTAATGAAGTAGATTGGTTAAAAAAAAAGTGAAGATAATGAAGTAGTTCATGGAAAGTGATCGCAATGCACACATGGGCGGATCCAGAACTTAATTTAGCATGGGACACATGAATAATTTTTTATAACTAATATTTAAACTAAATGCATTTTACATAGATTAACACTAATGTCTTATGGAAAAAAAAAATTATGGTGGGGCACATGCCACACCCCCTTATGCTCTACATCCGCCACTGAATGCACATATCTAATGGAATATCAGATCCACATAATTCGTGTTTTGATGGTCAATCAAGATTTAAAATCATATTTTTTCACTTAGATGCTAATATGGTTTTAACTATACATATAGCTGAATACAAAAAGCTACTGAAAACAATCCAATCAGCACTAGGTACGTAGAGTAAAAAAACCAAAAAAAGGTAGGCATGAAATATTAATTACATGTATTAGCTAACTAGCCTACAAAATATTAAATTTGGTAGCTTTTCCTTTCTTATGTTTGATGTTGTAAAGTTGCTGAGGGAGCTTTCATTAGAATCCTTTTGGTTCATCGTGGTTTCCATTTAAAGGTCGAGTTAGCAGCTCTCAAGTACAAAAAAGAACAACAAGGTTTGAGTGCACGGTGATGATAGAGATCATATTTTTGGGTAACTTAATTAGAGAAATTGAAATTGTAGTTGTCCGAGGTGAGTATATTTATCCTACCAGTTTGTGCATCTCTTTAATTACTTTCATTCCTTACACATCAGTGAAATGTTAAATCACTATGAAGGAGAGTAGCAAGTCACATATTGTGCTTCTGGTTCTGGTTCGTAAGTGTTATAAAAGAAAGACAATTATTGTTCCTATAAGCGAGATTTATAACACATCTTTTTCATGTATTTTTTTCTTCAATCAAGTGTGTTTATCTCACCCCTTGACATTATAAAATATTGAAGTAAGAGTCTACTATGTTTTGTCACGTGGAAGAAGCAAACTAAGCTTCATATTTTTCTGTCTGTCATCTGAGACAACCATTTTGCTAATCTTGGAATATATTCAATTAATAATGTATGTTTTTAAATTTTGTTTAAAGATTTTTTCATGGTTTGTGCTTAATTAGAAATTCTGTGTAACAAATAAAACTACTTCTTGATTTTGAAATCATAATGGGAGTTAAATGAGTTGTGATTGCCCATAAGTAAAACCAATCATGAGCTATGGATGTTTTCAACAGATATAAAAATGGAAAGGATGTGAAGTGATTCTCAGCTCCAAAAGTTACGTGTCCCCTTTCTAAAATTGACCATAGTTAATCGTTTTAATATTGTATGATTCTTGGCAAGATTTTTGTACAAACCTTGACAAATGATAACAGATTAGATAGACTAATAAAAGGGTAGACTGAAAATTTACCACAATATTAGACAAAATAAGTTTTGTGCCGTTTTGGAACATATCCAAGGTACTGATGAAATATGAAATGACATAATCCCTAAGGACATAATCCCTAACACATAGGTCCAACAAGACGAAATTAACAAACTGAAACATGGTTTTCATCATGTAATCAAACGGGAGGGATGATTTTGGACACCGTATTTAGCTATGGTTTTGATTTGACGGTTAGGAATGTCGACAGAAATAGATAGCATAGCCACGTCACCATAGTAGAAACGGCCACCTTGGTCGTGGTGGCTAACGGTAGGGGCTTCACCAATGAGCATCACTCTCCCGTTCGTGACTGACACTATGAAGTTGTCTTTGGGAACGCATGGCATGTCTACACGCACATATAGGCTGCCGTTATAGTTTGCTTTGATTTTAGGTATGAGGAATTCAAATTTGTTGAGACATATTGATGTAATATAAAGAGTGAATCAATGTCTTCAATATGAGTTTATTATGAGAAGTGCACAGCCAGTTTTTTGTTCTTGCTTTTATCTTTTTAAATCTCATGGCTGATTGGGATGACCGCAACATGTGAGATTGTTTTGTGCATGAACTACTATACATCCAAACCGTATAGTCCAACCCCAGTATCCCCCACAAAATATCCACCAGCCCCAGTATCCCCCACAAAATATCTCTTCCGATTTCTACCCTCTCTGTCATGCCAATGTAGCCTACCCCAAATCCTCTACCCTGCCAAAATCCCTTACCCGGCTCACCATGCCCAATATATGCCCATCAGGGCCAATCCTCCCAACAGGCCAATCCACCAGGTTATGATAAACCTTTTGCAATCTCTCTCGCGTTTTGAATCGTTTTTATTGCTAATTTTAACAATTACCAATATTTTTTTATATTTCAGAAATCAAGAAAGATCTAACATATTGCAGAATAATTTTGGAAGTCCTATTTCACGCAATTGACTTTTCAGTTCCCGGTAACATCCTCTTTTATCATTGGTGATGCAGACTTCCTAACACCAATAGAAGAGCTGAAGAAACGCGGATTTGTAATCTTGCTCGCTGACCACGGGAATGCTCACTGGCGGATCTGCATGACTCAAGGAGGTGGCAAGTGCCACCACTCAAAAAAAAATATTAATACTTATTTAAGAGAAAAAAATTATGCTACTACTAAAAAATCAAAAATTGCCAACACAGTTTTTTTTTCTGGTTTAAGCCCAAAAATCCACTTTGCAAATTTTTTTTTTATTATGTTATATTTTTGCCACCACTAATTATATTTTCTAGATCCGTCGCTGAAAATATTCATGATCTTAGGGTACTTACTGCAGCTGGATGACTTTTCACCAACCTCAAAAACGGACGACAATTCAGCTACATCAACGATTTTCCTGGAAGAAATTATTTTAATATCAATGATCATATCTGAGAAAGAGGGATAAATACTATCTTTTTGTACAAACACGATCAGTCTTAAATAACATCGTTATTCCGAATAATAATCCCAACATTTACAACTAGTATCTTTCTACTTTTATTCGCAATATACATTTAAGGTCCCCACTTTTGGCTAAACAACATTAACGTTCATGACATTTTCTATGGATATTAAATTCCTCAATATAAGAAATGAAAATGTAAACAAAGTTAAACTTTCATATTTTTAATAACATAAAATTCCATGATTTTTAATTCCCGAATATTTTTCTTCAAATTTATCTCTTCATCACTCTTAAACAATTTTTCATCTCTACGATTTCACTCAAATTTTTCAACTCTATGAAGAAAACAAAATTACTTTCATTATGAAGACAACATACCTGTAACCAAAAATAATTATGAGAATTAAAAATAAGCTATGCGCACATGCAATAATACTTTAAAAATCCGGCCCAAGTCGGTTATCAGCCACGTCCGGTCGTTGGGTATCAATATGGTTATCAGGCCCAAAACGATTTGCCCCTATTCTCTAACAGAAGAGTCATGATCTCCGGTGAAGACAAGGCGGCAATCGAGACCGGGAAACTTCTCCTGGATGGCTTTGACGGCGCACCAGAGCAAGGTGAGGATGGCACACGTAATACGAACCAAAACGCCATTGAAGTGCATCACACTGAGAGCGAGGGAGAAGAGATCTCATAAACTTTGAGCAATTTTGAAATCAACATTGGTTTTTTTGTTTCACTTTCTCCGTTTCTCCAAAACTTGTAAATTTGTGTGAAAAGTAACAAACCAATCGAAGCTTAACCGGTGGTTTTATCTAAATTGTATCCGGTCATGATTCCAACCGGACGCTGCATTGGTCCAGGATTAAAAAAACATTGCGATTAGTAGTAGTTTAGTACTAATCAATTAGGGCTTTTAACTCAACAATTAAGAATTTAAAAAGACAATGGGCTGAAGATCCCATCCCCGCAAGGATTAAGATTTAAGACAAATACTATACCAAGTCGGAACAAAATGAAGATTACAAAAACATATCAACACAACCTAAAGATCCCATAGCTAAACTCATAACTGTCTCTATAAAGTTAAGTATGGTCAATAGCCTCCTCCCATTGGTGGCATGCCATATGGCGGCATCGGAGGCATTCCCGGTGGTGGCTCAGAGTAGCCTCCGCTCATTCCCGGTGGGGGTGGCGCAGAGTAGCCTCCGTTCATTCCCGGCATTGGCGGTGCAGGCAAAGCCAGTGGCAGTAACTGAGCATACATGTTCTGCACCGTAACACAACCAATTTATTGAATTTACTTAACTCATTTTTAGTTTTATCCAAACTAACACCTAACTGAAGTTTCACAAGTACCTGTTGCGACATAACCTCCTTTTCCTCGTGCTCTTTAGCCTTCACTTCTTTCTGTGCTTCTATCTTGTCTTTTATGAGTTCGTCGACTTTTCCTGTGTATTCCCGCATAAACTGCAGCAAACAGACAAGTAGGTTTGTGATCGAAATGGTGCATATCAAAAGCATGAGCTGTTTCGCCACTGTAATGGAATAACGTTAAAAGAGACTGATGTCATATAACAGAGGAATATAAATTACCTGCAAGAGGTAGGGCACCGCAAAGTCGATCATGTTGTTCATCCAAGCTAGCTCAAGGGCAACATCTGGTCGGATTAAGTCGTAGCAGACAAATAGACATGTTGCAAAACATTCCTTCTTTCCCTATTCCACCACAAAACAGTATTGCTTCAGTGAATTATGAACCAATGCATGACGACATAAGATATACAGACACATGGTTTCACAACTCAGGAATTTTTATTATTGATTGCATTGTGAGAGTATTAAAACCTGTTCGATGAAATAAACAAGTAACTCCTCTGCTAGTTCACGGTCTCCAGATTGTGAAGCCGTTTCCATGCAGTCCTTGTACAGCTTATCCTTTTTCGACAATGCAATGGACTGCTTCCACCTTCCAGCCTTTTTGTAGATGTAAGCCGATACACGTCTCATCTCGAGTAGCTCATGTTTCTCAATCTGCTCAGAGTCATCCATTGGAGTGGTTACATATCAGTACAAGATATTACAAACACTCAATAACTCAATGGGTCAGAAGATTACACAAAATACCCACCTTCTGTGCAAGACCTATTTGGTCAAAGCTATCATACAAATCAGTGGATTCACGCAACCTGTCGTAATCTTCCTCTTCTACATAAATCTGGTTCAACGCTTCATTCACAGCGGAAACATTGTTGCTCTGAACGGCAACCATGTAGGACTTGATAAGAAGCAATTGACCAGCCTGGGAAAGAAAAGAAAAGAAACGAAATCAAGATGTAATAAAGCATTTTTCTTAGGGCTAGAGCAAATAGTAAGATGTTTTATGCATATAATATAAAAATAAGTGTATACCTTGCGCATAATATCAACAACACGGGCATGATCCAATCTTAGTGCAAGGACATTGAGAAGATCGTTAATGATGTCCGGGTGTTCTTGCAAGTAGAAGTGCACTGCTTTGTAATATAGCTCCACATTAGCGACTTTGGCAACAATATCTTTGAACTGCATATGGTCCCAAGCTTCTGGGGAGTGGTTCATTACAGTGGTCGCAGCATTATCAAATTCATCATATTGGATGTATAAATAGACAAGTTCCTTCCAGTGTTGTTGCTCATCACAAGCTCGTATAAGTTTGGGAATGTTAAGTCTTGTTGAAAAGAGCTTGATATGTTCCATCAGTTTCTCTGGGCGGTATCTAGCATAAAGAACTCCCAACTCAGTAAAGATGCCCATGTGTGCACGTTCCAATCCTAAACCACTCTCCATTAAAGATATTAATTCATTAAAGCATCCACGGTTCTGGTAATACTCGCTGACCTCTTCCAAATCATCAACCTAATTGTAGAAAAACAAATGTTAGAGACTGTATGATCTACTTAACTGTAAAAGAAAATCAATATAGCCTATACGAGAAAGTTAGTATAACCTGCACTACCACCATACATTCTAAAATCTTAAGAGACATAATACTGCATAATTAGTTAAAAAAAAAAAAAAAAAAAAAGGACATAAATTTTAAATAGTAAGAATTTGGGAGAATACACATTACCTGTATAATGATGTTAAGCCCACATATCTGTGCCAAGCGGAACTCTTCAGCATCGACGCAAGAAAAGCAAACTTCTTTCCACGTCTTTGCACTGTTAGCTTTCCGTGCTGCATCAACAGCACCTTGGAACTGTTTCAACTTCACAAGTGTGACTGCTAACTTGGCCCAGTTAGATATAAATGCATAAATTATCTTTGCAGCCTCATACATGGCTTCGTCATATAAACGATCACCGGCAGTTTGCAAATTTGCAACATTCGGCATCAGAATAAACTCTTCAATATCACCCAACTTGTCGATCTTTGCATAAGTGTATATCAGTTCATTGTCAACCTTGGGCTCCTTTACTTTTTGCCTAACCATCAGAAGGTATCTAACTAAATCATGGTAAACATCCCCATCCTCAGCGGCACGGATAACATCAAGGAACTGTGTGGCATCATCAGCACGGATAAATGACTCTATTGCATCACTAACAAGTCCTTCCCTAAGTTGAGCATTAGCAACCTGACTCCAAACTGTATCCTCTTCAACACGGAATGCAAACTCAACAGCTCGCTCGATACTTCTAATGTTGTCCAATAACACATTAACAGCTTGAACATTCAAATTAAATTTCTTGAAAATAGAAAATCCTTCCTCATACAATTGGGCTTCCACAGCCACTTCCCCAACAGCAGGTCCATCAAAGTTATCCAATCTGTTAACATAGTCCATGACTCTTGACGGATCTGCCTTGATAGCTGTCAAAATTAGCAGATTTTGAAGGTTGGAGTTCCCGCTAAAAGCTGAGTTCTGAAGCACAATCTTTTCGAGAAGCTCAATGAGCTCATGGGGTAGATCTGCCGTCATGAAAGCTTTAACAGCAGCTGAGACTTGTTCTGGGCTCTTGCTTTCCGGTAAAGCAGTTGATACAACCTGATCAATAAGCTGTCTTCGATATTCATTTTCAGAAATGAGAACATTATCCCAGAGATTTTCATCCATCCTTTCAACAACATACCTGTAACCAAGAAGAAGCATGTAAGTACACGGCATTGAATGCCCAAAACAGAAGCATTGCACGATGCAAGATTTTCACATACCTAGCTTGCAATTTAAACAATGAGTTCTTATTTGTGACATTGATGAGCTCATCATCACACTGTCCTCTTTGGTAAGCAACAACTGCAAGGGTGGGATCCCGCTTCTCGCAGTACTTACCAACAACTCGGGAGTCATAGTAAGGGTTAGTAGTCAGGAAGTGCTCTGGATTATTGTTGCTGTCAATGATAATTTTACCCAGGGCATTGTGGACATGCACATCTTGACTTCCTTCGCTAACCAGATGCTCGAGGAACTGAGTGAGAAGTTGAAGTCGGTTTCTGAAAAAATATATGGAAAGTTAGACTTAAAGATACCAAGTCAAGGATGATAAACACAGGAAAGTATAAATTAGGATAAACCTCTTCTCACACTCCTCGACCAGAGGTTCAACTGGAAGTAAAGAACGAACAGAAAGGATGAGACCTTTGATGAAATCCTCTGGGCATTCATCATCCAGCAATTGCCCCACGACCAAGGGGGCATTGCTAGGATTCACCTATAAAGAGAGACATGGGGTAAATGGATGATTGACTAATCAGATACATTAACAATCTAAGACCCAGTACCTTCTGCACATAACCTTCAATATAACGAAGCATGTTGCTGGTGTAGAGGTAATGAGTGAGATCTGGGACAAATCCAAAGCGGTCACAAACATTGATCAGTGGACGAGCGTCAGGAAGTTTAGCTTCCATCAGAAAGTTCTTAGTTTTTTCAGGGTCATAGAAATTGGATTCTCTTGTCACACGCTCCACTTCTTTTATTTGGCCAGTTTTTGCAGCAGCCTCAATGTACTTGAAATGAATCTCAGGATCCTCGCTGCTCCCAAATAAATACTATATGTAATTAGCATCTTAAAATTAATTAACAGAAGTAGGTGTTTTTGGAAGTTACCTCATACTGAGATATGAACCCAAGAAAAAGTACAGCCCTTCATATGACTTGAATTGCTCGAAAATTTTGATACATGAATCCACTCCCAACTGCTCACAGTATTCTTTGCAAGTCTGCATAAACAGCTTACCTATCAGTTTCAACCAGGATCATTTTTTCTTGCAAGAAAAAAGTGTATACGCACCTGCACAATTATCTGCAGATTTCCTCTAAGATTGACCACCAAAAGGTCCCTCATACACTCCAAAGCCCATTCACGAGAAAGGGTACCAAAAAAGTCCACAAGAGCCTGATATAAAATGAAAATTTAGCCATCCATAACTTATCACCAATTGAAACCTAACTCAAGCACTTGGAATACCTGTGGTTCAATTGCATGGGTATTAACAATCACACGCTTGATGTCTGGCAACTCCGAGTAGTGCTGCATGGAACAGTAGGGGAAAAAATTAGTTAGGAAGGGTACTGAAAACACAGAGAGAACACATATAATATTCCAAGAAACACAGGTTTAATTTACCTTGAGAGATTGAATGTACAGCCCAGCTTTTTCACAGAGTTGAGCAATACGCGGACGATCATAGTGAGTGAACATCCCATTGGCAAGAATTGCATCAGCCACATTGGGAAACGTAACCAAATTGATCTCGAGCACCTACAAGAAAAGAAATGGCGGAAACTTGAAATACTTTAGCAAGGTTATTAACACACAGACTGTCATAATTCGATGAAATAAGTCTTGTTCTACCTTTGTCTGAAGAAATCCATGCTCAGGTAGATTTGGTTTCAGAACATCCAATAAAAATGCTGTGGCTTCTCTAATCAAGTTCCTCTGCCACAAAAGAAAAAGAGTCAGTCGGACCTTTTTAAGAGCACCTACACAGCCTTTTTCGCAACAAAATTCTAGTAATTGATCTCAAGTACCTGGAGAAAGAGATCTGTGATGGTATTATAATCAACTGGGCATCCTCCCTCCATTTGGGACATCATTAACGCAAAATTCACAGCCCCCTGCAATTGGAAGTTACAATAATCAGGAAATTTTTCACATAACATAAGAAAATGTAAGACACGGCATTCAAGGTATAGGTACTAAGAGTAAACCAATCAAATAGTTTTTTAATTATATGGGTTCTCAAGTTATTAGTTTGTCTCCAAAGATTAATTCCACTGACCTGAGGATCTGTTCGAAGAATGGTTTGCAGGAGAAATAGGTAGTCAGGCGTGTACCCAACCTAAAAAGCAACAACAGTTTCAGTATCTATAGGAATCAAAAATAATTTCTTGCAATAATAGAGAATTCATGCTATTGACCTGCTTCGAGTAAATTAATATTTTGTCAAACTCTCTCCTTTCTGCAAAGGCAGCAACAACTTTGGGGGTCACCTTCGCTTTAATGTATATTTTCAGTGCAAGATCATTGTCCACAGTCTGGAACGCATATTCACCAGAATCAAGAGGTCAAAGTCAAGTCGATAAAGAGGTAAGCAATTTGTGTTTGATCTCAAGTCAAACCTTCACAAGGTCTCCTAGCGTCTCACTGCATTCCAATTTGTCCTCTGCCAACCAATTTTCCAGAAGATTTTTTTTATTCTGATTCACAACAAGGCGAGCAAGCTCCAAGGACTCAAACTCATTAAGCTTTCCTTTAGTTAAAAGGGTCCCGAAATACTGTAGCAGTGGAGGGGTTTGCCCAGCTTGAACAGGAACACTCTATGAGAAATTTATTAACAGCAGTTAGTTATAAAACAGACATTTCAATCTTCCTAGCAGTAGAGGAGCAAATCAAGGAAACAGTGAAAACCTGAAATTTAGCAACTGTATCAGGTGTTCGAAGTATTCCCTGAGGAGATTCTGCAGCAAGCTCAGCAGCCTCTTTATACTTTGTTTGCGCAAAAAGCTCTTGAAAACGTTGGACAACCTAAGATAACAGGCCAAAAGATATCAACAAGAAAAAGCATAGCTACTTTAGAGGAGTGGGTGAAAAAGCAAAGAAGAAATCATTTATACCCTAAGCAATGATGTTAACCCAGTTTTAGCATCAATTCGAGAATAACAAATTTTGTCTAATTATGAGATGAGATGAGATGAGATGAATTAATTATACTTCCAATGGATGAAAACTTATCTATCAACTATAGTTTCTCCGCATCACATCAGCCATTTTCAACTGTGAATCTTGTTCTGTATAAGATGCTTATGATATTATAGAAAAAGTGTTTTGCCAGTCATTTTTTATTCTGCTCAGTTTTGTTCCCACGTTCAACATCCCAAATAATCATAATCATTGATAGCAAACACAACTACACTACTTGTTCATCCATTAATAAACATTAACATTAACGACATGGACAAATATTTCACACACTACTTACCAAGTTTTCTGCTCCAGGAAGGTTTCCTCTTTTCGCAAGACTGACAGCAAGCTCTAGATTGTTCAGCTGAAACATGTAGGACAGAAATTAGGATAGCTCTCTTACAAAGGAATAATAGTACTTCAAAGTTAAAAAATACCTGGCCACTAACAAAAGGCACTATAGTTGCATCGTTTACGGTTCCAAGAAGAACTTGCCCCCTCCTATTGATTGCATAAAAACCCCCAACTGATGAGGCTTCCGAAGTTAAAAATATGGGATCTGGACTTATTCGATTTCTGTACACAGCAGTCGCTGTCTCCAGATCGTACACAAATAGTAGCCCAAGCTTGGTGATGACATATATCAAACCGTATTTATGAGATACCTGAAAGATGATAAATAAACATCATGAGATTTCCAATGACATTTCTAGAAACAGAGGACCCAGATATGAGCTACAAACCTGCATAGCAACTGGAAAATCGTCTTGAAAATCTGGAGGGAAAAAGAGATCTGCTTGCTTCTTGCTAAAAGATGGTTTACCTGGAGACGAATATAACAGTCAGGAATCAGGACTATGCACAAGAAACTTTTCGATACAATACAGGCCATCAGATATGATCCTTCTGGACACAATATTAGTAAGAATCGGTTTTTCAAAAGTTGATATTTCAGAGGTTTACTTGCAGAGCCACACAAGAAAAATCTCTAATATAGTTGAAAAAAGCTTTCTGATAGAGCAGATGAGAGTGACAGAGAAACAAACCTGGTTGGGCACCAAGCTCAATCACATGAAGCTTAGAGGTTATCTGCCCAGCATTTATACTCTTGGTTGCAAATGATATAAGAGTAGAGGGGTTTTCATTTCCAGGGACCTGCTCGTATAAAGCAAGTAGAAATTTGTATTCCAACCAAGCTGAAATTTACATAAACAGGAGAAAAAAAGAAAGAAAATCAGTATCTGATGAATGCCAGACCTTAAATTGAGCAAATGAAGCAGCATGAGCTTCAAGAGCTTGACTACGCTGCTGATCCACAGAAAAAAGCTGCATATTCCCTTTCACCAGTTGCGGTCTCTAGAGAAAGATGCAATAACTTAACATTAGAATCAAAAGTAGAGCCCATTAAGAGCATTTACGGAGCAAAGATGAATACTCGATAAACATTATATGCAACAACAGACAATGAATACATAACCCAGTTACCTCAGGTGCACCAGGGGCAATTCCGATCAAGACTAGCCACTTTTCCGAGGGATCACATTTATAGTTTATAATCTGATTGTTTGCCAAGTTCGCTGTCCTATCAAAAAACTTAACAGGTGCAGAATCACCTGCACAAAGAAGAAATAAAGAATGCAAATCAGAACCAGCACGAAAAGAAATCTCCTGGTGCCAAGTTGAGATAGAACTGCAGCATACCCTCAATCGACCAGTGATATACAGAGGTTTGTGTGACCAAACCCAACATCTTTGGGGAAATCCACTTCCAAAAGACGACCTACACGTGAATGGGGTAGGCTGAACTTCAAATCCCAACGTTATCATAAACTATCATTACTAGATCAAGAAATAAAATCTCACTTGCTCAGGCATCTGATGTGATTTTATTTTTGATTTAGCCTCAATGTTGAATATCTGTAGATGATCCTGAGTGGTGCCTTGTAGTTGAGCTTTGAGAGAAAACAAAGAAAAAAAGTTAACTACCTAACAAAAATAAAAATGGAGACAGTACAAACCGTAGAATAGAAAGCAAATTACAAAATTTCCTATGACATGGTGTCTCTCACGATGCCAAGCAACAATTTCCATTCTGATGCAAACTAACGACTAATTAAGACTGATAGTACATTTAGCACACAACCTACACGGAGTTTAACAAAGAAACTGAAAACGAGAAATGATTTTTTTCCAAATACAAATTACTCTTCTTCACTGCCACTACACTATCAACAGTCAACATGATTCATGCAGCATCCAAGATTACTTTATCCAGTTATCAAATTCAGCTAGCATAGATAGTAAAAATCAAGAACCTAGTTTTCAACTATTAGCAACCGGAATATTTTTCTCATATGGAACTACCTTTCAACGCAAGAATCCTTGTGTTGGGATTCATTAGAGCGGAATCTGCAGTGATGGGCCTCCTCAAAGGCTGCGTAGGCATACTCATATCTATAATCACAACACTGTTCTGTGGCGCTGTTTCTCTGACACAAATGTATTTGTCCGACTCCATTGTGACACTCGTAAAGTTGATGGATTGCGGATTGATCCCAACGCTCGTAAGCTGAAAAAAAATGCATAGTATAGTTCAGAACACTGACAAGTAGATTTCTCTCATATATCTCAAATCCGAAAACATCTGCATAATAGTGCACTAAACACAAGCTGAAAGTTCTTCTCCTAGACAGATCTGAAAGTTGTAGATCCAGAGAATCACTTGTTTGAATTCCTCGCTATGCCAATTTCAAAGTGAACACCTTGGTAGACTAGCATTTATTTTAAATTAGCCAATCTCAGTTACCGTGAGAGGGAGTTCTTCCAGAAGCGGGAACGATGGCGGATCGAATATATGAAAAAGAAGAAAGAAACTTACCGTTAGGATCTCCTTCATGTTGATCGGAGCGTTTGCGGCAGCCATGGTGTCACCGGGATCAGAGAAATCACGAGCCGGAAACAGATCCAATAAGTAGAAGAAACAAAAGAGACTGTAAAAAGGGGGCAGGTGAAGAAGAAGAAGAAGAAGAAGAAGAGGAGAAGACAAAATTTCACAGTCGCTGCGAGATCTGAGGCAGCGATTTGCCCCTTCTCAAGTTAATGCAAATGAGAGAAAAGTGAGATTTTTTGGCTAAAATGAAAATTGACTAGAAGTGGAAAGAACTAGATTTGGGTGACGATATCAATGGGCCCTATGATTTCTTAATATAGCCCAATAGTGAGTTTTGTACTATTACCAATCGGATTCAATATGTAAACGGACATTTTTTTCTATCAAATCAGTTTTGCTACTGACAAAACTTTTATAATCTACATATTAAATTTTGTAAATGGTTAACGAAAACTGTTTTTTAGCTACGACTTACGAATTTTCGTTCACTATCCAAAACCTTATTATATCCAACAAAAAGCAAGAAATGAAGACATATTGACATTTTATATTTATTTTCATATCGACCGCTTAAAGATACAGTCGATGTGGGCAAGTTTTACCCAATTAATTGACCCCAAAAAAAAAACATTTGGCATCCTTTGCTTTCCACCTCACTCCAAAGTTTACAAAAACAGTTAAAAAGCCCTTTCCGTTTTCATCCTAATAACCATAATAAAAAAAGAGAACATTTCACAATTACAATTCACGAAAAATTATGAACATTATGACATCAAAAAATAAAATTTCGAGGCACCCGATCAATGGAGCAAAGAGGAAAAACAAATTAAAAAAAGATGGATATCTCAATTTATTTTGGTCACGAACGGGAAATAATACGTGTGTAAAGGAACTCATTCCACGTGTCAGGTAAACCGGGAAGACACCAATGGATACAATCGGCATAAGTGTTGGGATCAGCTTGTTGCTCCGGCGTCAGCATTTTGCCTTGTCGGATTGTGTGAACCGAAGTGTGAGCATCTTTCCGGTATTCGGAGAGTCTCGTAATGTTGAGGAAGTAAACCGGAACTTTAAGAGAATGTGTGACGTTTTCCGCCACTGAAAACAGCCTGTAGTCTGTTCCTACGCTGAACGGCATTGACATGTTTAGGATCGGTGTCGTCTCCAATGCGCACTTTATCCCATCTAGATTCTCCCAGTCCAAGCTCCTACGATAATAACAAATAAGGATATTTTGTTTAGTATACGATAATAATCGTAAAAAAAGTATTATATGTAGCAGTTACACCAACTCATTTAAATAAAAGTTCTTTGAGCATTTATGTTTTATGATGCTAAATCTGTATATTACGTCCACTAATTTCAAAGGACAAAGACTTGTTATCTGTATTTTTTCTGTTAGTTGCTTGGTTTTCAAGTTGCGGTACGTCCGCAGGTTAAGAATTATTAAAAGTGTTTGTTATGTGTTTTGGAAGGCAAATAAATTATTAAAAGTCATATTATAACAAAGTTAATAGAAAATGCCATTACAATTGACAATCTACAATCTATCAATAATCTAAAAAACGATCAACCTTTTCCTATTTTGAAATCATACTGGTAAGAAAAAATACGTTGATAATTTATAATGTTATATTTATATTTAGCAGGTCAAGTGAATGGAGTTACTACGTGTTAAGTTCTAAGAAGCAAGAAACACATATGGCATTCAGACACTAAACTAAAGTTCTATTATTATCTCTAGCATCTTTCTGGGAACTATGAAATGGTGACACTAGTCAAACATGGAGAGTGACCTCTCACAATTTGTCAGGTCATATTGCAAGCAAAGCATCACTAGTTGCTTATTATCTTAGAGAAAAGGCAAAGAAGAATGATTTTAATTACTTGATGTGGAGAGGAGACATGCTAGCGAAGAAGACAGTGGTATGTAGAGGATCAATATTTTGTTCCACCCAATCTCCCCAAGTCCTTAACACTCTCTGGTACGCTACCGGCCGTTGGATCTCTTCGTACTCAGTGTCCCCTTTATCGAACGATCCTCGTCTGCTTTTCATCAAATCTCAATTCATGACTTTGTAATTTACATACACATATTGATATAGGCACCACTACTGTGTCTGTAGTTACCACTTACAGGACTTTCATGGCGAATGTGTTCATCCACCAGATGTAAGTGTTGAAAACAAGAAAGTCAACGCCTTTCCAGTTGACTCCATGCTTTTCGATGGACTCAGGCATTATTATACGGTCTAGTATACTATGCAGGTTTGGATCATCTGAATTCGATTCCACCAAAAATGGCGCCCAATAAAACTCCACCGTCGCATTATAATCCTTTTTTTTTATTTTCAACCAAACCAACAAGCAAATATTAATAACTTGAAAAAATCCACACTTAAACTACTCTCAAAATCAGCAACTCCACCAATTACATTATTATATATAACAAATCAATTAGTCGAAGTTTGTTAATTACCTCGATTCGGAAGACGGAGAGAGAACCGGTTTTGTTCAAGCTCTTTCGACCGGGAGGAACCACTGATTGAACCAAACAAACCATTGATTCCCACTGATTCCGGTTTAGCGAGTCCCCAACAAACATCATTCTCTTGTTTCGTAGCTTCTCTAGCAGCAATTTCGCTTTGAACCTTCACCGAATCAAACAAAACCAAGAGAAGTTAGATTAAACGTAACTAGATCAACCCGATAATCGAGAGCTTTTTTGGTTTACTTTGGTAAAGAACAATCTCTGGGTTGCCATCTCCAGTTCTGATACAGAGAATCTCTCCTTCCGTTCCTCATGCAAGTCACTTGCGCCGTTAAGAACTCACACTGATCCTCTTTATACAACGGATGCGTCTCGTTATCGAAAACCCATTCTCCGGTGAACAGATCGCACTCCTCCGGCGGCAACTCCACGTCACCTCCGTCGTCTTCTTCCTCCGTCACAGCAAACAGCTCAATCTTCTTCCCTTCCTCTGCTTTCGATACTTCCTCCTGAATTGGCTCTGATCCTCTCACTAAATCTTGATCTGGGTCTGGGTTTTTGACCGATTCTGCGTTTCCCGCGGAATCATGAATTGGGTCTGCGTTTCCCGTGGAATCATGAATTGGGTCTGAGTTCTTGATAGATTCTTGAATTGATAGTGAAGTAATCTCCTTGATCGGTTTAGCCTCCTCTTGGCTCCCTTGAACGTCGTTAGGTTTTGAGCTTGAGAAAGGGAACTCGGCGATGGATTTGACGTCTTCGTTGTACATGAAGATCCCGAAGAGAAAAACAGAGAAGACGACGACGAAGATCGAGAGATTACTGTTCTTCCTCTGTTTCATTGTCACTCCTGTTTCGAACAATGGGAATTTTCTTCTCCAGGGTTGCATCTGATTTAAAAGAAAGACGTGGAAGAAGAAGAGAAAATGAAACCAAAAAAAGAAGAAGTTATTTTCTAGGCTCTCTAAAATGTCAGTATGTTTGTGAGAGAGGGAGAAAGATCGATGGAAATATAAGAGCAACGAATAAAGGATAATGAAAAACAAATCGAAATTGTTATTGTTAACGTTAATTAGTTTTGTGATTAATAGTTTGGTGAGGTGGGTTTATCTTGAACTGGTTTTCAAAGGGTGAAGAATTTATTTAATTTATGTTTTTTTAGTAAGTTGCTCTATGACATTATAATGTAGTTTCATACGCTTAAGGCTTAACTAATCTATTTTGAAGTTGTTAGTTTGGAGAGAAGAGTGAATTCAAAGATTCTAAAGATTGTCTCAATCCTTACCTAAAGAAAGGGACTATAGAAACAACAATTGTAGAAGCATCATGATAATTACACTTGCTTCAACACTTTTAGAAGCATACTTCTTTTCATTTTCGCTCTCCACATTATTTTCTGCTTGCATACCAGATTTTATATTCGATCCATTTATATATTCGGATCATGGATTATGATGATTTTTTTTTAATAGTTTGTTTCTTTCCTAGATTGAAAATTATATGTGCCAGTTTAACTATATATTATGCTGACTGATTTTCTATGCTCCCTTGTTATAGTCACCATTCTTCTCGTCATAGTTTGCTTTTAAGTAGAAGCATCGGTCTAATCGAGACTGCTGCGTAGCAAAAGCGGAATTGGAATTCCATTTCCTCCTGACTCCTCTCACTTTTTTCTAGATCTCAACTACCATAAAATGAATACTTCAAATGAACTTTAGGAGTTTTGCTAACATCGGTTAGCAACTTTCTTATTATTTTTCCTTTTCGGGTAGACTGGAGTGCACAATGCAAAACATAGAAGACAGTTTCTCAAATAAGTTTCCATCTAGATGCCAGGACAGTCTAGAAGGTAAAGTTGTTTGAATAAGTTGCAATGTTTTGTGTATATCTGTATTTAGGTGTTACGAACTCGCTTAATATGATCTTACCAGACAAATTGGAAACATATATTGTGGACAACGAACGAAGAAAGGTCACTTCATCGGCTAAGAAGAAGAAACCACACGCAAGTGCTGCATTACACCAAGTTATTTTTCTTTAACCACTTTCTTAGTCATTCTTTGTCTTTTCCTTTGTCTCGTTACTTTGATTTGGCATTCAATGGAACTAATTTCTTAATCTAGTGTAATTTGACTTATTTTCAAACTTATTTCTTTCTTTACAGACTCCAGATGGTGCATTGTTGGATATACTCCGGAATGCATATGACCTCCTTACAGAATGTGATATTAAAATTCCCATGGTTAGTTCATATATACATCTCTTTTATAAGACTTGTTTCAATTGTCACCGCTATTTTGAGAACCATGAAGATGTTTTACATGTTTGTGTGAATCTTATAAATCACAATTTTAAACTGAGATAATTTTTCTTATGCTTTTCTTATGTGTATACGTTGATGACCGTTCTAAATTTGGACAATTTCTGAGCAGGGTTGGCAGTGATTCTCATCCATTGTCCACTGAACTCTCAATGCACAACACACTCACTTGGTCGAACTCAGGTATTGGTTGACAAATGTCTCCAAGCAGCTGCAACACAAGCCAAGCAAATCAAATCAACTCTTGTGTTTGTCTCGTTTTAATTCCTAAGTAGCAAGAAGTAACAAACCTCAAGAGTGTTGGCAGATAAATGAAGTTTCCTAACATGGTTTATTCCCGTCAAAAGAGTTGTAGCATCATTACCGACAATCTCTTCTTCCTGATTGTCCTCTTCATCCTCAGGGTTCTCGAATTCGAAAAGCTGAAGACGGATCGTGGCTCCGATAAGTGAATCAAAATTCAATGTTGGATACTAGCTAGCAACATGATCCGTATAGTCTAAGTAAATGAGATTTGGAGTGTCAAAGAACACACTTGGTGGACATTTTAGAAATCCCCTAAATCAATTGAGACATATATGGTTGAAAAACTCGACTACATTTGAGGAGTTTAATTTTATGTTTACTGTTTTTCTTTTTTTACAAACCGTTTATGGAAAGTTTTAAGTTATTTTTTTTTTTAATTTTACTATTATTTGTGATTTTAGATAAAAAAAATATATATTTTAAAAATGTGTGTAGGAATTCAAATATGTTTGACCGGAACTAAAGAAACG
Organism: Eutrema yunnanense; assembly: GCA_002933935.1. Lineage (NCBI taxonomy): Eukaryota > Viridiplantae > Streptophyta > Magnoliopsida > Brassicales > Brassicaceae > Eutrema > Eutrema yunnanense. The sequence continues at coordinate 251,362 of PKML01009694.1, read as the reverse complement.
CGGATTTGGGTGGGAATCACTGCCAACCCTGCTCAGAAATTGTCCAATTTTAATGTAATCTTAAGTTAAGTTAGAGCTGAAGAAACGCAGATTTGTAATCTTATGGTGCCTACTGCAGCTGTAGAGCTGAAGAAACGCGAATTTGTAATCTTGCTCGCTGACCACGGGAATACTCCTGATCTTAGGGTACCTACTGCAGCTGGATGGCTTTTCACTAACCTCAAAAACAAACGACAATTCAGCTACATCAACGATCCTCCAGGAGGAGAATATTTTAATATCAATGATCCTATCTAAGAGAGAGAAATGTAAATACTATTGGTCTTTTTGTACAAACACGATCGGTCTCGAATAGGTAACATCGTTATTCCGAGTAGTAATCCCAACATTTACAGCTAGTATCTTTCTACTTTTATTCGCAATATACATATTTAAGGTCCCCACTTTTGGCTAAACAATATTAACGGTCATGACACTTTCTATGCTTAGCTCCCGATTATTGGATTGAGTTAGTTTTGTGACACCTCAACTTGTTCGAGATTAATGTGGGATTCATTGAGTTGGTAGTTCCAATAACAGCTTCCTGTTACCATTACCTCAAATAATGCAATCAATCAATACTAGTGTCAATTTGGCCTCATTTAACATCATCATTGCTTTTGATATGATTCACTGACCTGAATTCTCTTGTGTGATCTTCAGTCTGTGACCGTCTAGTACTTCAAAAACTTGGTTTCCCTGTATCATCGACAAAGCGAGTAGAGATCACTTGGATAATTAAAAACAAATCGAAATAGTTATAATTAACTTTAATCAGTTTTGTGATTAGTAGTTTGGTGAGGTGTGAGTAGAGATCACTTGGATAATTAAAAACAAATCGGAATAGTTATAATTAACGTTAATTAGTTTTGTGATTAGTAGTTTGGTGAAGTGTGTTTATCTTGAACTGGTTTTCAAAGGCTTTCAGGTGAATTTTATTTTTTTATTTTTAGTTAGCTGCTTATGACATTAAAATTGTATTCTCATTCGCTTAACTAATCTATTTTGAAGTTGTTGATATAGCAAAGTAGAGTTTGGACAGAAGAGTGGATTCAAAGATTCTAAAGATTGTCTCAATCCTCACCTAAAGAAACAACAATTGTAGAAGCAGAATCTTGTTAACTACACTTGCTTCAACACTTTTAGAAGCATACTTCTTTTCATTTTCACTTTCCACATTATTTCCTGCCTGCATACCACATGAGATTATATTTGATCCATTTATATTTTCGGATCATGGATTATAATGATTTTTATTAATAATTTGTTTCTTTCCTAAACATAGAAAACTATATGTGCCAGTTTAACCATATATATTTCAGCATTACTCACGTATTTCATAACAAGTTCTTAGGAAATGTAGATTAGTATTGAAACAAAATTTCATTATGGGTTTGATCTATATGAATGGTATAATTTTGTTTTGTCTATAACATCACTGTTGAAGATTCAGATCCGGATTCTCTTGGTAAATTCGGAACGTTTTTGCTAGTTGATCTGTCACTAGACGTATATGTGGTATCATATACTCTCTTTGTTTTTCAGTAATGATGTTTAATTTTTTTTTCGTAATAATTAATTAATTTTCTACTGTAAACTGATTATATACCTTATATCTTTTTATCTAATATATTAAAACAGAGTGCTATTTTGTGTCCAAACAGGAAAAAATAAAAATAAATCTATTCTTATCCTGGATAACTTTTAAACTTTAGATTTTTGTGGATAACTATTATCTGTTTCCAAACAGTTGAATTTTGTTCAATTAAAAATTCATTTAATTAATCTGATTCAATTAAAATTTTATTTATTTAATTAATTAATCTCATTATCTAAATATTAATTAAAATTTGTAATTATAAAAATTCAGGCTATGCCAGAAATTAAATTAAATATTTTAAATTATAAATAAAATCGATTATTTCAAAAATATGTAAATTAAATATTTCAAAAATAATTTAAAATTTGATTATTATTTTGTCACGAAAATAGTATTAGTTATTTTCAATTTTTGAATTTCGATTATGTCATAAATTAAATTAAATATTTAAAATTATAAATAAAATCGATTATTTCAAAATATGTAAATTAAATTTTCAAAAATAATTTAATTTTTTATTATTATTTTGTTACAAAAATAATATTAGTTATTTTGAATTTTTTATAATTTAGATTATGCCAAATATTTTAATAATCGGGTTTTTTAATGTTACAGATTCAAAATTAACAATTTTCATTGAAAGATAATATTAAATTTTGAATTTAATGTAACTTTTCTAAGATTTTAATAAAATCATTTTATCAACACTTACAAACAAAATATTCATAATTAATAACAAAATATGTTTACTTCTAAATTTAAATCTTATTAATACAATCAGATTTATAATTGAATATTTTTTAAAATGAAAAAAGAATATATTATTAATTAGATTTGCACAACCATAAATTTGATCATGCATATGGACAACATTCAGTTATTTTTTATTTACATTTATTAAATAATTAATATTTTAAAAATCACATAATTTTAGGAATTGTTAATTTAGAATTAAATTTGAGATTGTCCAGATTATGTTAATATTCGTTTATATTAATAAAGATTTATTAAAAAAATATTATCATAAAATCTAAACCAGAAATGGTTATTCTATTCAAATTCAAANTTGTTATTATATCTTTACAAAAATAAGAAATCGGATATTAATATACTTTGTTTCATAATATAAGCTGTTTTGGATAAAAACACAAATATTAAAAAATTCAATTTTCTTAAAAAAATATATCATTTAATATATAAATTAAAAACAATTCAGTCAATCATAAAAAGACTGCATAATATTATTGGTCACACAATATTCAATAAAGATAAAAATTGCATAAAATGTGAAAACAACTTATATTTTGAAACAAAACCTCTAAACCAACTTATATTATGAAACAGATGGAGTATGTTATTGTACTTTTTTTTTATCATAATCAATCAGCCTTAAATTTTAAATATTTGAAATTAGAAAATATTTATATTATACAGTAATATGAACATGCGGGTTAGAATTATGTTTTTATAATCGCGGTCATTCTCGGATTAATATGAACGGACGGGTTAGAATTATGTTTTTATAATCACGGTCATATTTAATACTAGAAAATATTAAATATACAAAAACAAAATATATCTAAACACAAAAATAAATCTTTGTCACTTATTGAAAAAATTATATCTATAACACAAATTCTATCTAAATACAAAAAAAAAATTATACTACAAAATTTGGTAAAAAAAATACAAAATTTTCCGTGCGGACGCACGAGGTAGAATCTAGCCCTAAATGTAAATTTTCTAAGCTTTCATCAACAGTTACAAACAAAATAGTCATAATTAATAATAAAATATGTTTACTTCTAAATTTAAATCTTATTAATACAATCAGATTTATAATTGAATATTTTTCAAACTGAAAAATGAATATATTATTAATTAGATTTGCACAACCATAAATTTGATCATGCATATGGACAACATTCGGTTACTAATACAGATTTAATATTTGTTATTTACATATATAAAATGATTAATATTTTAAGAATCACACAATTTTAGGAATTGTTAATTTAGAATTAAATTCAGAATGCAAATTTAATTAATCTGGGTAAGATTGTCCAGATTATGTTAATATTCTTTTATATTAATAAAGGTTTATTAAAAAAATTATTATCATAAAATCTAAACCAGAAATAGTTATTCTATTCAAATTCAAAATTAAGAATTCTACAACAAGTAAAATTAAAACATATACATTTTTTGTGTCCAAGCATGAAAACCTTCATATTTGGCTATTCTTTATTTGGATAACTACTATTCAAGTTGCCAAACAAGTCAATTTAGTACAATATTAATAAAAAACATTATTTTAACTTATATTTAAAAATAATTCCAAAAATTCAAATTTTAATTTAGATTAGTTTGGATTTCCTTAAATATATGTTAGATTAATTATCAAAAATCACAAAATAAATTGTTTCTTTACAAAAATAATAAACCGGATATTAATTTAGATTTAATTTAAATATTCAAATTTAAATAATATTCTCATAATGACGGACATGATAAACGATATGTTATTGTATATTTTATCATAATCAATCAGCCTAACATTTTAAATATTTGAAATTAAGAAATATTTATATTATACGGTAATATGAACGGGCGGGTTAGAATTATGTTTTTATAACTGCAGTCATTCTCGGTGTAATATGAATGGACGAGTTAAGATTATGTTTTTATAATCACGTCATATTTAATACTAGAAAAACTTAAATCTACAAAAACAAACTATATCTAAACACAAAAATAAATCTTTGTCACTTATTAGAAAAATTATATCTATAAAACAAATTATATCTATAAAACAAATTATATCTAAATACAAAAAAAAATATTACAAAATTTGGTAAAAAAAAACAAATTCACGTGCGAACGCACGGGATAGAATCTAGTTTGTCTTTATAACAGAGATACAATTTAATTGCTATATTGATCATATTTCATTAAAATATATATATATATATATATATTTACTATTCTTTAATTTTAAAAACATGCATACTTAGTGATATACATCATAGAATGAAACTGATTTTTATTTGGAGTTTAATTTGATAATGTTTAATAACAAGCAGCTCAATTTTTCGTTTCTTTTTGTTATCTATTATTTCATCATATTTATTAGAGGATCTTAATATTTTGTAAAATGATGATATAGGTCGACAAAAGATGACATAAATGATGCAAAAAAAAACTGAAGTAATAATTTTAAGATTAATTATCCAACCTGCAACACACAAAATCATGATGCATGATGATACATTCTATACATGTAGTGGATATTCCAGAAAATTTGTATCACAACATACAAAAATCGTAGTTTAGAAATCGCAATGTAATATATTTCACCAAACATGCATATTAACATTCTCTGTCTAGATACGTATTTATGTTTAGTATTATATATATTTATATAGTAAAATAGAATGATCAGAGTGGCCTAATTAATGACTACGCACACACAATCTACCTCTTCTTCACGATGTGGAGTGTTAAGATCCTGGGTATCGTTGTTAAAAAGAAAAGAAAAAAAATTATATCCAATTGAAGTTTTACATCGTATATTCTTTATCAATGAAACAAAAATATATAAGATGTACAAAAATGATATCTAATTGAAGTTTTACATCGTATATTCATATAAAAAAAACGAACAGAATTTAAATTTATAAGAACGAATCGATATCTTGCGTCTAATTCCAAGATAGTTCTAGCATCTGTTGTTGTCTTACTTAGAATCTCTGCTGTGATACATTCACATATTTTTATGTTAACACACAATTTTACTCCCAAGACTAGATTAGCACCAAACTAATCTTTCGTTTTCGGAAACCAAAAAAAAACTAATCTTTCGTTTTCGGAAAGAAAAAAACAAACTAATCTTCCGTTTTCTGTAACAATGATGCGTCCATCGCATGTTGAGGGTGAAGCATCCGTGTTCGTTAAGAGTGAAATTAATCAATATATACTTTCCATTTGCAAAATTAAAGGAAAATAAAAAAGACAGGTCAAGAACTCGAAATGATATAAGAAGCTTTCTGTTTGAGAAAGGTAAAGTCTAAGGAATCTCATAACACACGCATTACGCATACAATATATATATATATATATACGCACCAACCACTACCAATCCAATAAATTTTCATCATCTTCTACATATATGTAAGTTTATATATTTATTTTCTTGGCAGGTCTATTGTGTATATTTTTAGCACAAAAAAAAGGTCTATTGTGTATACTTTATCACGACTCCATTTGGCTGTAGTTGTTAGTTCAATATTTGAATCCTTTTGCTTTGAACCAAAGCCAAAGGAACCCAACCCAAACCTTTTGTATTTTTGTTTGTGTGAGTCGGACACAAATCGGATAATATACCTACACCTTTGATGATTTTACCTGAAGTTCTCCACGTGCGTAATGATGTGGCTGAGGCACACGTGCGTCCAATAACATCTTTGACATTTTCTTATTAAAATCTTACATTTAAATAATCTAAGAAAATTCTACTATTTTAATGAAATTTTAATATTGTACTTTTACAAACTTTTTTTTTTTTTTGTTAAAGATACTTTTACAAACTTCACCATTCCCTTTTTGTTTTGTTTTGAACATAAAAACTTCACCATTTTAAGCATCCGTTAATTTGGTATGAACTGACATTTATAATTGTGCCATGCCTTTGTCTTATGCTATTAGTAGAAGTATATTTAACTTATTCGGTAAGAACCTTAAATGATCGGATATATCATGTGTAGAAACTAAATTTCTAAATTTCCAAATGTAACATAACCCTAATTCTTTAAACATAAAATTGCCATGTTTGCAGGTGATTCTCTTATATCATCAAAGTTCATTCTCGGAACCAAGTGGTTTTGGTCCCGTGGTAACTCCGGAAGAGTCATGGGTTCGAATCTACTTGGCTACTCAACCTGTAATTGCGCAAAAAAAAAAAATTAAATCTAAAATGGATTAATCTGGGCCAAAACCTAGAATTACCTCTGAATTGCCACACAAAAAAAAAGTTTATTCTCGGATTATCTTTTATATTAGTCTCGGTTATTCAGCACCGCAAAATATCATTTGTTTAAACAAGTTAGATCATCTCCGCTTTAATGTTTTGTTTTGTTTTGTTTTTCATCTACAATTCACACACTCATATTACCAAGTCTTCGTTTTATTATTCGGATGAGCGACTATACCAATTACACATTTACATACACGCTTTATAATTAATATATATATGAATTTGAATTATGTGAAATATAAAGTAACTAGCCACTCTGAAATAGACCACGTATACACACATATATATATATATATATATATATATCTTATTATATAAAGCTGGATCCCTCGACATGAGTGTGATACATAGGATAATTTTCAATCACGAGATTGTGACTTTTGTCATAATTGTTAATTAAGATCTTGACATGTGTCAATTTAATTAAAAAATTAAATATTCAAAAAATGTAAAGTTAAAAAGACAATCTTACCAAAATGAAAACTTATAATAAAGAAAAGTGACAAAAAGAAACTTAAAAGTGAGCGTGACACGTAGGATAATTCTCAAAAGTTAAAAAATGACCAAACTTAAAAAAATGAAAATTATAAATATACCCTAATATTAAAAGGAAAATTATTAATATACGACCAAACTTAAAAGTTTATAATCATTTCTGTTATGACAAAAAAAAACTTAAAAAAAATTATTAATATACAATCAAGACCAAACTCTATATAATAATTAACACATTTCTTAAGTTTTAAAAAGGAATAAAAGCCAAAAAAAATTTAAAAAATATATTTCAGTTTAGAATCAGTAAAAAATTTATCATATAAAACTGAATGTTTCAAAGTTGCTAATTCACCTGATTGCGACATGTGACAAGTCAAAGTTGGAAATATAATTAATCGATTAATAAAAAAACTTAAAAATTCTTATTCATAATCTTAAAAGATAAAGCTACTAAAAGTAAAATTTAAAATTTACATAATTAAATTTATCTTAAAAAAAATAATATAGAAAAGAAAAAACATTACTTATTTTTTCCATTTAGATTAAGGAAATTAATCGTAAAAGAAAAAAAATCTAATTTCTCACCTCTATATAAACCACAATTTAGTAGTATATCAATTGCACCCAAAAATATTAAAAGTCCAATAATCGTATCCAAAGCTATTTACTGCATGTATTCACCAAATTTTTCTTTCAATGTATATTTTTATTTCATCGTAAACTTTGTTTCTAAATATATGTATAAGATATTTTCATGGATGATCTAATTTTGTTTTCCATTTTATCGTTTTTAATTTTTTCACGGGTTATAAAATATTAAATTATAAACCCGCATATATGCGGATATTTATCTAGTATATATATATATATATATATGTGTGTGTGGTGGACTCGAGCAAAATCTATATTGAAGTAGTTTTATTTTACGCACATGTCATATCAAAAGTTATGAAAATAGTTTTTCCACAAAGCCTCTGATTTTGGGTTTATGAACCGTAGTCTCATTCCAAACCAAATTACACTATTAAATGGCATAAAGTAACTCGTGTTCAATTCCTCGACATCTCAATCCATCTTTGCCTTAAAAACATAACATACAAAAAGAGCATAATCCAAATTAAACTTTTAAGAAAATAAAAATAAAAAATGATGAATTAGTGTGATGAAGGAGTTAAAGTCTGTTTATGAAGCCCAGTGAATGTAATACAATCCATTTTCCCACACACCAACGACAATCTTTCTGGCTAAACGCATCCGTCTGGTTAGTGGCGTTTTGCATTCTTTCTACAATAATTTCAGACCTAGATTTAAGCATTTTGTTAACTCAATCACGCACCAACAATTCAGTACGTCTGGCAGATTTCATCCCTGTGTATTGGCACTGGAGAAGGCAATAACAATAATAATTTAAAAATATATATATATATATATATATATCTAAGTTTCGGCCATATTACAGTTTAAAGTGCCTAAAAAGTAAAACAATTCTGTCCTCGCTCGCTCATTTGTAAAAGAAAAACTAGATTCTATCCGCACGCGAATTTTTGTCTTTTTGTTTACCAAATTTTCTAATATTATTTAAATTTAAATATTTAAATTAAATTTAAATATTTAAATTAAATTTAAATTAATATCCGGGTTATTATTTTTGTAAAGATATAAGAACAACTGGTTTTGTGATTTTTGATAATAGCCTAATATGAAGGTTTTCTGAAAACCGTTTTCATGTTTTGACTCAAAAAAAATATATGTTTTAGTTTTACTTGTGGTAGAATTCTTAATTTTGAATTTGAATAGAATAACCATTTCTGATTTAGATTTTATGATAATAAGTTTTTTAATAAATCTTTATTAATATAAAAGAATATTAACATAATATGGACAATCTTACAAAGATTAATTAAATTTGCATTTCGAATTTAATTCTACATTAACAATTCCTAAAATTGTGTGATTTTTAAAATATTAATCAATTTATATATGTAAATAACAAATATTGAATCTGTATTAATAACCGAATAATGTCCATATGCATGATCAAATTTATGGTTGTGCAAATCTAATTAATAATATATTCATTTTCAGTTTGAAAAATATTCAATTATAAATCTGATTGTATTAATAAGATTTAAATTTAGTAGTAAACATATTTTGTTATTAATTCTGACTATTTTGTTTGTAAGATTTATTTTCATTTTTTCTTGTTTGAACACAAAATAGCACTCTGTTTTAATAGATTAGATTCTAGGATTCACTCTTCTTTTTTTTCTAACCAATCAAAATATATCATCTCATTTATTTAAACAAATTAAAATTAATATTAAAAATTATGTTTTAGGATTTAGATTAATACTATTTAGAGTTTAGGATTTAGATTTAGAGTTTAGAATTTAAGGTTTAGGATTTAGGGTTTAGGGCGTTAGGGTTTAAGATTTAGAAGTTAGGGTTTAAGATTTAAGATTAGATTGTTTAGGGTTTAGGATTTAGGATTTAGGGTTTAGGGTTTATGGTTTAGAGCTAGGGTTTAGAATTTAGGGTTAGGGTTAAACTAAACCCTAATCCTAAACCCTAAATCCTAACCCTAAACCTTAACCCTCTCTAAACCCTAAAACCCTAAACCCTAAAACCCTAAAACCCTAAACCCTAAACCCTAGAAATTCTAAAACTATAAACCCTAAAAAACTCAATATAAAATAGTTAACATAATTTTATTAAGATAATATTAGTTTTTTATTTTGTTTAAAAAAATTAGACGTTATATTTTGATTAGATAGAAAAAAAAAATTAATAAAGAGATTTATTATTGGTCGACCATATCACAACTTGAAAGTAATGGGAAGAGTAATAATATATTTATCTTTTCTCGTAGTGACTGTACCATATACTAACAGAAACAATTAAAGAAAGTTACAAAAATTAAAAAATTAAATTGCAGAGATGGCCCAAAACCCAAATATAAAACCCATCTTTTTGTGTGCTTACGCCACAGTCTGCTCCTTCTCTCTGTACATTTGCTCAGCCCACGACAGTATCCGAATCCTCTCATTCATCCCAAAGCCTCTCTCCGACACCACACTGTCTTTAACCAAAGAGTTAACCCACGACACATCTGGCTCGTTCCTGTAATCTCTCGCTCCGTTGTTGTTGTTGTTGTTTCCATTGATTCCAAAGGAAACGCTTCTTCTCATCTTATTCAGCTCCTCTCCTTGCATTCCCCATTCGAGCTTCCCGCTCGGCGATCCCCAATCCGAGAGATTCAATGGAGATGCTGCTTGAGCAGCGGGTTTGAAACTCAAGCTGCGTTTCGCAAATGCAGATGATCTAGCGTTCATCACTGCAGCCGCCACAGCCGCGGAAGAGTCGAAACCATGGTGAGGAGGTGGTTGCCTTACTGGGGAAGACGGATAATGTTGGTTCATGTTTTGGCCCATCTGAGAATTCCTACTTGGGGAAGACACATAAGACCCGAAAGTCTCTTCGACATTGCCAAAACCGCGGAGTCTCAGTTCCATCTCCATATCGATATCCATATCTCTAGCGCTCAATGTCGACTTCAATCTGCTTCCTCCATTGAGCTGCAAAGCCGGTGGAGTAAGAGTATTGACCCTGTTCTGCCATGACCCGCCGCTTCTTGGGGAGGAACCAACACCATTAGCCATCGGAGAGACAGGAGGAGTCGAAACTCCTGAAGAATACGCAAGTGGAGACAAACCTGGCATCATCTCCAAGCTGCTAAACGGAGACTGAGCCACGGCAGAGCCAGTTGAAGCATTAACGGGTCTCATCTCTTCGCGTTTATGCGCAAAGAAACAAACTTTCCTTGCACAACCCGTCTCATCTTTACAAAGCCGGGTTTTATACTGCGCCGGGTGAAGCCACGACTCGAAAACCCCGTGAGCGTACTCGCAAGAATCTCCTTTCGGGCATGACCCTTTACGGAACTCTGGACAAGGGACACACGTGTAAGGATACTTCCTCGGATCTCTCCTCCTCGCGTTCTCTCCCGGATGCACAAAAGCACACTCGGTCCAATCGTGCGAATAAGCCCTCGAACACGGCTTAACCTTAAAGCTATACATCCTAAACTCATCACTTCCATAAACCCCTTCGTTAATATCCGGTAAAGACGCATCAGCTGGATACTTTGACACTATCTTGATCTCTTCTTCAACCGCCTCATTGATCAATCCACCGCCAAAACCACCACCTCCTCGCAGTAACATCTCAACCGCTTTCTTCCTCGGAGTAGCCACGAATCTCGAAACCCGAACAAACAGATCCAAAGGTTGATTCCCATTAGCATCAACAGAGTTAGCCAAAGCAGAAGCATCAAGCAAAGTGCTGATGACTTGAATCATACTCACAGAACATCCAGCAACAGCGCAGTGAAGCGCAGTGACTCTCTCTTCACCGCAAGCTCTGTTCACATCGGAATTTCCAGTGGAGATGATGAAATTCAAAACCTTTTCGCTTCCGTACATAGCAGCAACCATTAGAGGTGTCCTTTCTTCAAGACCCATCTTATTCGACCCGACCCGTTTGCAATACCATAACCCTGGCTGATCCAAATCGAGCCCTTTCTCTTCGATCTCTCTCTTGAACGATTGAAGATCATCACAGGCGGCGAATTCGAGGAGACACATGGTTTCTTCTTTCCTTAATTCGATTTCGGTTAGGGTTTTGGAAGAGCAGAGATTGCTCCTTGGGCCACTGCACATAATATATCCTGTAAAAAAATTGATTGATGATGAGAAACTGATAAGAGAATCTGATTTTTTAAAGCTTAACTTTTTTCTATTTTCTAAGATTCTTATGCAGAATTTGAGGCCGCAATTTTAGCAGATATGATTAAAGTAAACGGTACTTTCTACTGCCACAAGCCAACGATCGTTTCTACTCAATACTTTTTTCTCTCCGCTGAAAAGTTACAAGCAAAAATTTGATTTTTTCAGAAAAGGGGTCAAAGGATAAAGCAAGAAATTAAGAGATTTCAGTTCAAGAAACTAAAAACCAAACAGGCTCAAAATTCCTCAAGTTTCTAGAAATAGCAAAACTTGCGAACGAAATCAACCCGTAAACGAAACGAGATTTAAAAAGACACAAACCTGGAATGAAGTGGGAAAGAAATCAAATTTGAAGAAAGTTGGAAGCTTTGATTGAGAATTAGGTGTTGAAGATGAAGAAACAAGTGAGGAATGGGTTGGGTTTTAAGAAGAATGGTTTGGGTTGAGAGATAAAGAGCGTTGCGATGAAGGAGAGAGGAAGCTGCGCTCTTTCTTTCCTCTCTCTCTCTATCTTTCTTTATTTAATACTATGCTTTTTTTTTCTCCTCGTCATCATATAAATGGTTTAGGTCAAAAAGTCAAAAAGTCGAAACCAAATGTTCAAAGGCGAAGATGTCGCTCTTCTGCTGACTCTTCTACTGAAAATCCGTTTTGTTTCTTTCTTGAAACTTATTAGGAAATCAACTAATCGTCTAATTACTCATTTCCTTCGTTTTCTTTAACCTATATAATTAATAAAATACGTTTTTAAGCTATTTCAGAGTATATATTTTTATAATATAGTTTTTTATATATGTATGTGGGTGGAAATGATAAACTGAAGTTGGGGAGTGTTAAAAGGGGACCGACCACCAAAAATCTGACTGACTAAACCGGTAACCCATCAACACGCGTGTTCGAATCCCACCACAGACACAAACACGCGCTTTTCAAGAGCACGTGGGAGAGACTCTTACCAGTCAACTGACTCCCTACTACTACTTGCTTGAGTTTGAGCTGTCTTAGCCAAATCCAAAGAGATTATGTTAGGCCTTTACTTATTATTAATTGAATCAAATCTATTCGTATCATATAACTTGATGGGATTTCAGAATAAGTCATTTCATTCTATGTTTCGATTATTTCAAAATACAGCAATTTGCATTTCTTTTTATCTATTGAAATGTTAATCCTTTTTTTTGTTTATCTATTTACTAAATAACATGTAGATGCAAACACAAAACTTTATTCGAATTGTATTTCATATTTGCGTTCATAGTTTATAATATTCTTTTTTAAAAAGGGCAATTCTACAAAATAACACCAAAAAACTTAAAGTTCAATAATTTAGCACCTAAAGGTGAAAATCACAAACATAGCATTCATTAAAAGAAAACCACAAACATAGCATTTGTTTTTAATTAAACAAAACTCTCTCTATTTCTCATTTGGTCATCGTTCCAAGCCTCCAGTTCTCTGAAATTCGATCTTCTCGGCCCTGAGAATCAGACTGGTCCAAGATCACAGCCTTGAGATAACTCAGCCTTCCCAAATCCTCTTCCCTTATCTCTTCTCCGGCTAAAACACTCTTAATTTCCTCGTATACCTTCCCCTGTATCTCTGGGTATTTCACCATGATAGCCATGATCCACTGCATCGCCGTCGCCGTCGGATCCGTCGCTGCGTTTAGAAACTCCGAGCACAGACTCACGATCTCCGATTCACTCAGTTTCCTCTTCTTCCCCTCTTCCTCCTCCGTCGGAATATCTAGACCCAGAAGCGTATCGACGTAACAGAGAACATCTCCGGCTGTTTCTCTGCTCCTGGCGTTCACGAATCGGAGTATGACGTTCTCCTGAGATTTCCGCAAATCTAAAAATTCTTTCCATTTTCGTCGGAGCAAGAACTTGGTCACGCTTGGGAAGATGTTGAGGACGCTGAATTTGGTGTAGCTTATGAGCATTTGGTACTGAGCTTCTTCGATTTCTCTGATTTCTTCTCTTTTCAGTTTCTCGC
>PKML01009694.1:219579-233660 GCA_002933935.1 Eutrema yunnanense | reverse complement strand
TGCTAAAGTGAAAGACAAACTTAACCCTGAGTAACAAACACATATGTTATTATTTACAAGGCTTTATAAAGAAAACATATGTAAACCAATGCTAGGCGTGAAAACCATTTTATAGGAAAAATCGCCTAGTACACATTATTCTACTCCGAATTTCAATTTTCTTTCACAGGAGAGTCGTGAAAACAAGATAGATGAAGTCAGGAGAGATGAGAGCAGTGGAAAAGGAAAAGAAGTGTGTGAGACAAACAATGAAAATGTCATTTACAAGGTTTTATAAATAAAGAAAAGATGTGTAGTGTCTTATTTGTAAACTCATGCTAAGCGTCTTGTTTTAATCAGATTTTTGTTGACGATGTAACAAATCCTCAAGTTTCTCAAGTGGGTGCATCAGGTTCTATGAAACCGAAGAAAAGAGCTGCACAAAAAAGCATGGAGGTTAACCTTTTTCTGGTTTATTATTTACAAGGCTTTATAAAGAAAACATATGTAAACCAATGCTAAACGTTTGATATGATCAGGTTATCGATGAAAAAGTGCCAAACCCTCAAATTTCTCAAGTGGTGCATCTCAAAGTTCAATGAAACGGAAAAAGATAGTCAATGAGGTTAACTGATTATAATAGGATCATCAACTTTTTGTATTTTCGAATCCTTTTTGGAAATGATTTTATCAGTTAGCATATTAAAAATGATTTATATGGTTTTATATGGTTTTAAAACTAGCATATAAAACCATATAAATTCAATTATAACACCAATATCCAATAATGTATCAAGCATTTATATGATGGAGTTAGTTGTTTGTTGTTCTTATCTGGTTTACAAGGTTTTATAAATTACAAACTAAATTGTTTTGAAAGAATTTATATGGTTTTATATAGTTTTAAAATGATTTATATGGTTTTATATGGTTTTAAAACTAGCATATAAAACCATATAAATTCAATTATAACACTCAATATCCAATAATGTAGTTTCGGCCGAGTATTTATCAAGCATTTTAAAACCATATATTAGTGCTCAAGATAAACACGTATAAAGCATTTGATGGAGTTTGATGTTTGTTGTTCTTATCAGGTTTACAAACTAAATTGTTTTGAAAGGATTTATATGGTTTTATATAGTTTTAAAATGATTTATATGGTTTTGTATAGTTTTAAAACTAGCATATAAAACCATATAAAATCAATTATAACACCCAATATCCAAATAATGTAGCTTATGCTGAGTATTTATCAACCCTTGGCATGAGGGAATGGGTCGTCTCTTGGCATGATTTCTATCTTAGTCTTTGTGTCACTAAGTCTAGTAATTTATAAACCCTATCGATGTTCAACCAAATCAAATTGTCGGAAGGGTTTATAAGGTCTTATAAATGGGTATATAAATATGTATGGATTTACAAGGATTTATAAATGGGTTTACCCAATTAGCTTCTCTTAGCCATATTATCAAACACCTTATGAGCAATGGCTTTCGTTCACCTACTCATCTCTCTTCTCGTCTGCGTTAACTTCACTTATGTCGTCCCTGACCCAACAACATAAGAGCTAATCAACGGAAAAGATATTCATTATAGAAATGGATCAATTTTGTTCAAGAGAGTTAATGGAAAACAAGTACCTCATCATCATGCCTCCTCTTTTTAGGTAACAAATCAAGCAAACCAGAAGGTTATGCATGCAAGAACTTAATGTTTGCGCAATCGTTCATTGGATGAGATTAGACTAGATATGAAATCATGAAGCTGTTTTTTCACAAGAGGCAAAATTCACAGAGAATCATCAAACGAAAGTATTTGATTCATTTCACAGATGTTTATAAATTGATTGAAAACAATCCCTTTAAATTTAAATAAAAGTTCCTCATTCTCCACAATTTCTCCACAAAATCAAGAAGCTATTTCACAAGAACACATATCAAAAACATTCATCAGACAGAGAGAATCACCAATTTTAAAACAAATTTACTTACCAATCAAATGACTTGATGATAACATTGACCCAAGTAGGTGAAAACTCAGGACAAGATCTGAAAAGCGATTGCGCTTCCGATGACTCCTTGAATACCAGCTTCGATTAAGCAACCTCTGCCATGAACCAAAGCAGGATTCGAGCCCACGACGGGTACTCATTTTGGCAGATCTCCACCGACCCGTAGCGACTCCAATCCAAGCCGATCAAAGTCCCATTAGCGTCACCTATAGAAGAAGACATTGAAGCGAATACCCATCCACATCTCACAGTTTGTAGATCCCCTTCGATGTTTCTTAGATCTAGGAACGCTATGCTCATGAAAAATCCAGGTCCCGTGAACTTCCATAGCTTGGCCCACGAGACCGGAGGAACCTCAAGCCATGAGTCTCTAACAAAAGTCTAAATCATTTGTTCTTTCCTTTTCGTTTTCTCCGTACAATCCATATGGACCAGAAGCAGCAGCTACATCACCAATCCCGCCGTTGCAGCCTCATCTCTACACCCAAAATTGAACAAATCTCTCAACCAATAATAAACGATGGGAGGCAAATGAAATTTGGGTGACTTTTTGATTTCCGGAGAGCAGATTTTCGGCGATTATGTGAAATCCCAGAGGAGGAAGAACTCTCGATCGCTCGAGATTGGATATTTTGTTGTTGCGTCGACTGCTTAATCAAGTTTTAAGGACAAAATGGTCAATAATTTATTAAATGAGGGTAGTTTTGAATAAATTTTTAGTTGATTGTAGTTTTGTAAAGTGAGTTCTAGATGGTGGTATTTTTTAAAATTTCCCAATGATATAATAGTTTTTTAAAATTATTGATTAGAATATGGAAAGTATATATTTTGCATTAAAAAGTTATTTATTATTTAATTTCTGAATTATTTTTAATAATATATATTTTAAAATAATAATCAATTCATATATATTCAAAAAAAAATACATATATATATATATATATATTCAAAATCTTGCTATATTTTTCACTATAATTTATTATATTTTATCTGAATATATATCAAAACAAAAGTTAAAAAATATTTTACTAATTTTATAAAAAGTTAGACACGAGAAAACTATTTTTTTTAAAATAATTCGTAGACTAACCACAAAAACTAGAGTCATTTAACGGTACGTATTAGAGTTATGTTTTCAAGATTATAAATTTTTACGGGTTAGCCCGAATAATATTTTATTGTAAAACGAGTTAAATAGATAAATTATTACAAATTGACAGTTTTATATATAATCATTAGTTAGCTATATTGTAAAATTCAGATAAACCAATTTTTTAAATTTCAAAACAATTTCGTTATAAAAAAATACTCCGCCCTAATTATAGTACGGGTTAAATCCTAGTTTACTTAACATTTCTCTAATTTTTATTGCTATCCCACCTAAATACCCTAGATTACACTAATAGAATAACCCAAACAGTCAGCATCCATTAAAAGCATTAACTTATATGAACTTAAAGTTAAGTTGGATCAACAACCCATTTAAATATATCTATTCATATAATAGACAATTCATATAATAGACAATTCATATAATAGACAATGCATAGACATTGACATCAAATTTGTAACGTCATGAGCTATTTACTATATTAATCATAAAATATTTAAAATGGAAAGAACATGTTGACCATAGAATAAACACAAAACAAAACAAAAATAGAGGGGTAAAAATGTCATTTAATTCTTGATGAAGAAAAAAAAAAAAATCTTCCAGCACTATAAAAGGCTAATCTGCTTTCGATGACGACTCCACCTCGTTGATACAGAATCTCTTTCTTCTTCGTTTCACCTTTTCTGCTTCTTCATGTTTTTCGTCTCCGATTAGAAGAAAACAATGCACCGATCACGGAATTTCAAGATCTCCGGGAACGACGCGATTCTTTCTTGTCGTCTATCAATTTCTAATCTCAAAGTTCTATTCGTTTTCGAATCGTCGCTGTTGAATAATTCGATCACGCGTTTTGAAGATGAGTTGGTCCGATAAGCTCCGCTGCTTCTCCTCCGATCTCTGCAGATTCTCCAATTTTATCTTTAATCGATCGTCTAATTGATTTTACTCGTTTTGATACCGTTTCGTTCACGAATTTCGGATATTTTCTCTGTTTCTTTCCTGGAATCGTCGATGGATAAGAAGATTTCGCTTCCGGATGATCTTCCTGAAGGTAATTGCGACTGTTACTCGTTTGATATCTCTTTATTGTCTTGCCCTGGCTTTTGAGATTATGCATTGCGATTTCGATAATGCCTGTATGCGAATTATCAAAGATAGATTTAACGATTTATCATTCCAGTACAATCAGATCTATCTGTTAGGGTTCTTCTTCTGAGTTTTTGTATGCGCTGAGTCCGTCTCTATTTATAAAATTGTTTGTTTAAGTTTCTTTCCGGCGTGATTCAACAATGCTGACTGATGATACAATCGGATTATAATTTGTAAGAGATCTCAAATATGTGTGTGGTTGTGATAAAATCTTGTGGAAAATACTTTATGGACAATGAAATGAATTGATTCAGCGCAGAATTAAGCATTCTAAGATGTGTTAAACCTTGAATGTGCAGGCACAATCTCTGCGCTTATCCAGAAGCAGAACAATGTGAAGCCTTCTGTCATCGTAATTGGCAGTGGTATATCAGGTCTTGCTGCTGCTAGGAATCTCTCGGAAGCATCTTTTAAGGTAATGTTACGTTACCTTGTATTATGGAACTTTAGGTGTACTTTTCTCTATATGATAATTTAAGTTGTTGGATGTTTGTGTAGGTGACTGTTCTCGAATCACGCGATAGGATTGGTGGTCGCATCCATACCGATTATTCCTTTGGTTGTCCAGTTGATATGGGAGCTTCATGGTGAGTTTTAATCAACTTAATTGCTGGTTTGGACGTTTAGATAAGCAGGCAACATCAGCAGCCTCTGTTTATTGGAGATTCAGATGTCTGATTTGTAATATTGTTGGTCCGGAAAGTAAGGTTTTCCTAAGAAGAATGAAAATGGTCTAACCCTTTCTCAAACATGGTCTAGGTTACATGGAGTCTCCAACGAGAACCCCTTGGCTCCAATTATACGCCGTCTAGGGCTGACTTTATACCGAACTAGTGGGGATGACTCCATCTTGTATGATCATGATCTGGAAAGGTAACTCTTTCTTGCTTTTAGGTTTTTATATTTTTGATCAGCTAACTATGGTTCTGTGCTAAGATTTACGCCTATAGTGTAGTCTCTGCTAGATCTTATGGTTTCACTTGGTTCATTCTTCTAAACGTAGTAGAAGTACGTAGTAGATGGAGTTCAATCTGAAACCTGACCTTATCTATATATAGGTCACACTAGTGCTCTACTTAAACAAGTTAGATTATTGTTTGAAAACCAAAGGTGCTTGATCAAGTAGGGAAGAGTCTTAGAAATCAAAGCCTGGTTTCATTAATTTGAAACATTTATAAGGAGAATTTGGCTTTCTTTTTCCAGTTATGGACTTTACGACATGCATGGGAATAAAATTCCGCCGCAGTTGGTCACTGAAGTTGGAGATGCATTTAAGAGAATTCTCGAAGAGGTAATCTTTGCATTTGCTAGATTGATTTTTCTAGTTACCATTCCTTTGTCACAAGAGAAGTTGACACATGCTTACTTGTTGATTCCAGACGGAGAAAATAAGGGATGAAACTGCCAATGACATGTCTGTTCTTCAAGGAATATCCATCGTCTTGGATAGAAATCCAGAACTAAGGTACTGAGTAACACATTCTAAAGTAACATTTTTACTTCTTTAATTTATGTATCTATTATAACCTCTGTTGTTTTCTTGTATTATCTAGACAAGAAGGGATGGCATACGAAGTTTTGCAGTGGTATATATGTAGGATGGAGGCGTGGTTTGCTGTGGATGCGAATTTGATATCGCTAAAATGTTGGGATCAGGCAAGCGATTCCTTATTGTTGTCCATAAATGACATTTTTTTAGAGTCAATAGCTTTCTGAACGTATACTTCCATATATAAGAATTAATTGGCCTTCTCTTCCTTATTGTTGTAATGATGGTTTGTTAGCAAAGTTGTTAATCTGTTTTTTGGCAGAAGCAAACAATTTTAGAGGAAAGTTGCGGTAAATATTGTAGGCATCAAGTCATATATGCTTGTATGTTGACATCTTAACATCCAATGAAACCAACTAGGGAAGCTCAAAATAGTTACTTTTGTGCAGGATGAATGCCTTTCAGGTGGTCATGGTCTAATGGTGCAGGGTTACGAGCCAGTGATCAGAACACTTGCGAAAGACATCGATATTCGCTTGAGCCATAGGTAATTCAAATCAGCCTATGATGTGGTTATACGTAACGTTCCAATATCTTACTTGAATGTAGTAATCACATGTGCGTGGAATTATATTCACACAGGGTTACTAAAGTATCAAGAACGTCAAATAACAAGGTGATAGTCGAAGTTGAAGGGGGGACCAATTTTGTTGCTGATGCTGTTATTATTACGGTTCCAATCGGTGTTCTCAAGGCAGATCTGATTCAATTTGAGCCAGAGCTCCCACAATGGAAGACCTCTGCGATATCGGATCTGGGCGTAGGCAACGAGAATAAGATCGCCCTGAGATTTGACAAAGTGTTTTGGCCCAATGTTGAGTTCTTGGGGATGGTGGCACCGACTTCTTACTCATGTGGCTATTTTCTGAATCTTCACAAGGCGACAGGCCATCCGGTGCTTGTGTACATGGCTGCAGGGAATCTAGCTAAAGACCTTGAAAAGCTATCTGATGAAGCTACAGCAAATTTCGTGATGCTGCAACTTAAGAAAATGTTTCCCGACGCACCTGATCCGGTAAGCAATCATATCATCATCACCGTATTGCACAATGTGAATCATATGTTCGGAAACACTTAAAGGTGTGTGTTTTGGTTACAAACGAAAAAACAGGCTCAATATCTAGTGACACGGTGGGGAATGGATCCTAACACATTGGGGTGTTACGCGTATGACGTAGTTGGGATGCCGGAAGATCTTTACGCGAGGCTAGGAGAGCCCGTGGATAACATATTCTTTGGAGGAGAAGCTGTGAACGTCGAGCATCAAGGATCGGCTCATGGAGCCTTCTTAGCAGGAGTCTCGGCCTCTCAGAATTGTCAGAGGTATATCTTCGAACGACTCGGGGCTTGGGAGAAACTCAAACTTGTTTCTCTAATGAGGAATAGTGATATTCTCGAATCTGCAACTGTGCCTCTCCAGATCTCCAGGATGTGATTGATTGGTTTACTTCTCTCTCTTTCTACTTTCATTTTAGTGTTCTTGTATGTTCTCTCTGCTTAAAAGACAAGCAAGGGTCCAATTTATTTTTCTCCATCTGAAAACAAATAAAGACAACATTCCGACTTCTGAATGTGAAGTCTTGTTTTTCTTCATTGATATATCGCTCGATGTCTTACACTTACAGTTTTTATAGTTTAACTGTTTATATAATTCAGTTGACCAAAGCATTATAATTTTTGTATGCTGCCTTCTCTCCATCCGAAATATCTCCACGAACCATTTTTATGCATTTCTTTCATCTCAATTATCAAAAATCACATCAATTTTTGTATCTTCTAATCATTCGTCGTTTGTTGAACAACTTGACATAGAATTGGACATTAACAAGATTATTAAATCTATTAACATCTAGTCTATTCATTTTCTAAGTATGAATCTGCAAGAAGTAAAAAAAAGTCTCAAAATCAACAAACAAAATTAAGATAAGGCTTAGCCAGAATCATGTTGTATCCATAACCACTTAAACCATGTATTGTGGTTTAAGAGCATGATGTTGCGTGGTAATGCATCTCTCATTGCATTACCTATCATGTGTTCTCTAATTAACATCTATGGGACATGCAATTTGGGACCAATATGTGTAGGTGTAGGTTGTGGAGCATGCATCGGACAATACAACAATCTTTCTGGAGCAAGATAGTAAGAGAAACATGTTCTCTCCAGTGTTCTGCGGACTTTATCGATTCATGTGACTCCATCGGCATATACAGACCAATTTGTCACTTGATAATCGTCGCATGATCCATTGAAGAGACTGAAGAATGCGCGTTCGGATATCTGCGATGTCATGGAAATCATAATCATCTTAAATATGACATTTCTGTAGATCCCAAAAAATTACCACTTGATTATGACCTAAACCACCAAAACGTTGTCCATTACTCATCGTGAAGAAGGAAGAAGCGAAGAAGAAAAAAAACGAAACAACAACATATTGTTTATGCAGTTTTTTATTATTAAAAACTCATAATATGTATGTGGGAACCATTTGTTCGAGCTGTTCATCGTATATGTATTTTTTATCCACTTAAAAATGCGGTACAACATAGAATGATATGGTAAGTCCATGCACAATGCATGCACGAAGTATTTTCAGAGCGGATTGTCATTCTCTTTTCGCATAAGCATTAAGGATGCCACTTACATAATTTCGGTGGATGGAAACATAAAAAGTAAACTCATATCTTTCGACAAACAAAAAAACTTTTTCTCTCTCTCTCTCCCCTTCTCTTAGATAGGATCTGATCCATGGGTTGTAAGTGCAGCTGTCTAGGTGAATAGCCATCTTGTATTAGCTTTGCAACAACCATTTTAGCTTTAGAGATCAAACTTCTTTTGCATAATCTGTATACCATGATATTGTAAATCATGAGATCAATTTTCATGGGTAAATCGCAGAACAGTGCACATGCCTCTTTAACCTTATTAAATCTAAACAATCCTTTTATCATGATAATATGTAGTTTGGTGTCAAAACGCATTTCACTATTCTGCAGGCTGTTGAACAACTTTAGTGCACTTAAATGCTTTTGATTGTTGCACAATCCATTAAGCATAGTTCTGTAAGTGCCAACATCCTGTATCAGCCCATACATAGACATGTCTTTGATTAGCTTATCAACAGTCCAAAGCTATTGTCTTGTAGAACACATCCATGAGAGAATTATATGTTATAGTGTCTGCAGATTCTCTTTGTTGGTGTATTATAGACAAAAGTTCCATAACATCGTTGCTCTTTCCACATTTTAGATATCCCTGAGTGAGAATGTTGAATGTAACTGAATTAGGACGACATGATATTGCATTGAATGTTCTGGTTGCTGCATCTAAGTTGTCATTGTAGCAGTAACCTTCAATAAAGCTGTTGTAACACCTTACATCCGGAGCAACACCGATGCTAATCATTTGGTGGAACATCTCTTCAGCATGTTGTGTCATTTCTCTTTTAGCATAACCATTAAGTATGTCATTGTAAGTGACAACATCAGAAGCAACACCCCTTCTCAGCATGTCACACATCAACTCTTCACTCTCACTTACTCTACAACTTTGTAGAGACCTCTGACAAGATAATTTAAGGTATAGATGTCTTCTCCTTTTCCTTTGCTATTAGTTTCGTTGAAAAGTCTAAGTGACTCGGGTAGCCTAACTTGTTTGCAAAAAGTTTCAATGACTATGTTATACCTTTTTGCATAAATCGTTATACCCTCTTTTTCCATATGTTTTAGGACATCCAATGCAACATCAATTTTTATAGAATCACAAACACTTTTTACAATAGGCTCATACGTTGATGCATTTGGCTGAAATCCTAATTTCATCATTTTTCCCATAATACACAAGGCATGACTAAAACAACCACATTTGGTGAAACAATTGAGCAAAATATTTCAAGTATTGTGAAATAAATTGTTTGGGGATGGTTATATGCTTTAGCATGGTTTAAAGGAAAAATGGATAATGATAGATTGTTATGCCGTGGTAAGGGGGTCTTGGGAAGTAGGCAAGTGCCTTTTTCTGGGTGACCCGGTGATTGCTTGATGGACATGGATGGCTGCGTGTACATGGGTCCAACATGGCTGACGAGCCAAAGGAAAAAAGGTAGTATTTACCGGCGGGAGGACCGCTTATGTCCTCGGGGTGCTACCTTCGGGTAATGTGCATCATACTTCTAGGGGTCATTCTTTATGTATGAGCTGTTTTCGAAGATGATGTGATGGATGGTTTAGCATATGGCAGAAGTCCATAACTCAAATGCTAAAACTGGACAATAGTTGTATGGTGATGATCATCAACAAGATCTCCTGATGATCATCAACAAGATCTCCTGGTTCAGAGAATTGAGCAGGTTTTGGTTGTTTCTCGATTTTCGCTTATTAGATGTCGATTTGAATCTTAAATAGTGTGAGATAAAAAAAAGGACTTGTGTGAAATCTCTGATTTACATACTCACAAACTGTATTATCCTTTGGCTAGATTAGTGTGCATGATGAGATGAAAATGCATGCTTTAGTTGTGATTATTCCTTCATCACGTTGGGGTCTGTCTAACCAAATTTGTTTATAGTCGTTTTCTTTTCATATTTGCTAAACCGAGACTATTAGTTACCAAATTCAATCTCATTTCTCGTAAACTCTTGATTCATTTTGTAAGGTATGTTCATTCTCTTCCAAGCAAGACTTTTTCTTGTATGGATTATTAGTGAGACTTAAAAATATAAAACCAGAGAAATATACAAGCATTAAACCGTATTGAATAACCGAATATCCAAAAAATCCATCTTGAGGCTAAACCGAGTAGAACCAAAATTTAAACCAGGGATGAAATCTTCAAGAATTAAGGTTATTCAGAGCTTTTTAAAAGTTTACAGAGCCATTCAATTCCGATTCAGAGATTGAGAAGAAACCCAATAAACTGAAACCAAATCGAGGAGATGACAAGATATAATATCATCATTCTTCTCTACTGTTTTAGTGGTTAGTCTGAGTGGTTATGCTTCCATTAAATCTAAAGTACTTTTATTTTATTTTCTTTCAGAGAAGAAAATGAATTAACTACTCCTGAAATTGTTCATAGTCACATTTCAGATTTGCCTTACATAGACAAGTTTTTCTTACAGTTGAGAACAGCTTGTCGCGAAAATTCTGAGATATGTGGAGTTGTTAGTCTTTTCAGAATATTGGAAGGTTTTTGTTTTGTATTTCTACTATGGTTTTGCATACTATAAACCATCCAGCAAGACCACATACCGAAGACTAAGATATTAGCCTAATCGAATAATACCTTGTTAAGTACGCAATAAATTGTCCATCCAACAATTTAATGAGAACATGAGACAGTAAAACACATAAGAAATTATTAACAAAACCTCTCAATAGATGATTCATGTGGCCTGATGTAACTTCTAGTAGCATCGAATAGCATCATTATTATTTCATTTGTTTGGCTATGTATACATGAATTTTTGAAGGATAATTAAGCTGGTTCGATAAAATATCATAAGCGATTAGTTTTATATATATGTGATGGGTGGGTTTCTGTTGCTAACTCTTGCTTGGAGATCACGGGACTGCTGCACGAGGCCTTGGAATTTGCCTACACGGCTCATCTCTTCGTGCCATAATTTGACTTCGGATTTTAGATCCACATGGTGGAGATGGCATTGCCGGGATGTTTTTTTCGGGACGAGAACCTGCCGCTCAATAAACAAAAGAGTTAATCATGTATGTAATCAGATGTCAATGAAGAAGATTGAAATTAGCGAAATTTTAAGATGTGTCTTATTCTTATTGAATAGACTAAACTAATTTTTGCTCCGATTTTAACTTTGGGTGAAATTTAACACGTTTTTGTTGTTGAATGTATCTTTAAAAATATGTTCATTTGGTAGATACATTTTTAATCCGAGATTTGGGAGACAACAAGTCATGCACTCCAAATCTAGTTTGGAAGACGAAGCTAAGAAGAAATCGACAATCTGAATTTAGTTTCATTTTTTACTTTCGAACTGCATATCAAATACACACTTTTGTTGTATAAATTTTTTTTTTTTTGAATATAATTTTACATTCAATTCAAAGAAAAAAAATACGTTTTTAATTACTTTAGTTTATCATTCATTCTAATAAGACTAATAGACTATATAAGTCGTTTACATTAATTTTAATGTTTTGATATTTATTCGTTCGGTATTTTTAGTTGTTAGCATTACATTATTTGAAAAGTGAAAAAGACATTGCTATATATAAATTTATAACATATATTTACTATACAAAATCATTAAAAGGACCAAATGAAATGTTTTTTTAGAATAAATAGTAAACAATTCTATTATAACCCTAATCATTTATTTATTTTTAATAAAAAAGTAGATATTTAATACAAAAAGCAAATAACAATAATGGTTTACATTTATTTGCTAAAGCATTTTTTCCTCGATAAAATAATATTTATGGATCCGCCTGGCCTATAAGTTAATATTAAAAACAAAAACAAAAAAACTCTGGAGAGATTAGGTGAAATCAGTAACATCCCGATTTTTGTTATATAGTAGTGCATATGGAGATGTTTATAAGATTTCATTTGGTTATTTATATTACCAAAGTACAATTATCTGTTCGGTCACTTGTGAAGAGAAAACTCCATAATTAAGTGTGTTTGAGTTTAGATCAATTTAATGATGGTGACCTATCGGGAAGTGATTTCTGGTACAGTGAGTGAGGACAAAACACGGGGAAAGATCACGTAGTGATTTGCAGGAATAGTAAACAAGTCTTTCGAGCCTCCCGGAATAACGCACCGACCGTCTGACGAAGGTGGGGCCCACGAACCAAGAGTGGACGTTGGGGCCCACGGTCGGTGGCGGTCGGGCGTTAAAAGTGGTATCAAAGCCGGGGGTGATGATCCTGGTGCGCAACAAGGACGTTGCGCTTTGTGAGTGGGGGTGATTGTAACATCTCGATTTCTGGTATATGGTGGTGCATGTGGAGAGGTTTAAAAAAATTGATTTGCCTACCTATATCACCAAAGTACACTTATCTTTTTGGTCACTTGTCCAGAGAGAACTCCAGTGTTAAGCGTGTTTGAACTTGAGCAATTTAAGGATGAATGACCTATCGGAAAGTGTTGGGGGGGGTGACGATCCTGGTGCGCAACAAGGACATTGCGCTTTGTGAGTGAGGGTGATTGTAACATCTCAATTTCTGGTATATGGTGGTGCATGTGGAGAGGTTTAAAAGAATTGATTTAGCTACCTATATCACCAAAGTACACTTATCTTTTTGGTCACTTGTCCAGAGAGAATTTCAGAGTTAAATGTGTTTGAGCTTGAGCAATTTAAGGATGAGTGACCTATCGGAAAGTGATTTTCGGTACAATGTGAGTGAAGACAAAACACATAAAAGATCACGTGATAATTTGTAGAGATAGTAACTGTAGCGCCCGTGTTCCGGAAGAATTGGTTATTAAAGGGAAAATAATTAATTCTGTTGTTCCGGACAGTATCGATCGATACTGGGCAGCATCGATCGATACTAGCCGGGTTTTCTCGTGGTTAGCTTCTTCTCTTTCTTCTTTCGAGTATAAAACCTATCCTTTGGGAGGATGAGACCATTGAAAGGTCGAGAGAGTTGGAGAAAGAAGGAGAAAGAGAGAGAGAAGGAGAGAAAGTGAGAAGGAAGCTTTGTCAGCTTAGATCTTGCGAGATCGAGAGAGTTAAGCTTGGTGAGAAGCTTGAAGAAGAGGTTTGTGATATGCTCAATTTAATACCCTAAAGTACTAAAGCAGATGTTATAGTATAGCTAGGGGTCGAACCACAGAAGACTCACAGAGATGCACAATAGATCGTATAGTGTAGAATTAAGCTAAGCCAAGCAGATGTAATTAAAAGCAATGCAGAAATTGAAGGAGTTGTAATTCAATCAGGAAAATATAGGCCTAGGGTTTTTCTCAGGAAATCAATGAATGCAGAATAACTAACTAACAGGATTCAGATTTAGCGCAGTTCTAGAACTCAAATCACTAAAGTATAATTGACCAACTGTCGTTGCGAAAACTATCTAAATCTAAATCCTAGGAATTCCAAATTTCTTTGCGAATCCTAAAGTCTAAATCAGCTTTAATAACAGGTTTGATAAGTTCACAAATCAATTAAACCAAATTTCTTTGCGAGTAATCAATTTGCTCACTTAGGTTCTATCAGGTAATTAATCGCACTGTCGTGCCTAATCAATTATCCTAAGATCTAAGTTCCAGATTCGTCAACCTAGAATTAGCT
>PKML01009694.1:142793-214834 GCA_002933935.1 Eutrema yunnanense | reverse complement strand
CCCATCGATGAGGTAGATATCCGGAAGACGGCTTTCAGATCTCGTTATGGTCATTACGAGTTTGTGGTGATGCCATTTGGGTTGACGAATGCACCGGCTGCATTTATGAGATTGATGAACCGCGTCTTCCAGGAGTATCTGGATGAGTTTGTGATTATCTTTATTGATGATATCTTGGTATATTCGAGGAACCGGGAGGAGCATGAGGTGCATCTGCGTATGGTTCTTTCGAAGCTGCGGGAACAGAAGTTATTTGCTAAGTTGAGCAAGTGTAGCTTCTGGCAGCGAGAGGTCGGATTTTTGGGTCACATTGTTTCTGCGGAGGGAGTGTCGGTAGATCCAGAGAAGATCCAGGCCATTAGTACTTGGCCGAGGCCGAGGAATGCCACTGAGATTCGGAGTTTTCTCGGGTTGGCGGGGTATTATCGACGGTTCGTCAAGGGTTTCGCGAGTTTGGCTAAGTCTATGACGAAGCTGACGGGGAAAGACGTTCCTTTCATATGGTCCTCGGAGTGTGAGGAGAGTTTCACGGAACTGAAGGCCATGTTGACTAGTACCCCAGTATTGGCGTTGCCAGTGTCGGGCGAGCCTTACGTGGTGTACACCGATGCGTCGGGAGTGGGCCTTGGTTGCGTGTTGATGCAGCAGGGAAAGGTTATTGCCTATGCTTCGCGGCAGCTGCGGAAGCATGAGAGCAACTACCCTACCCATGACTTGGAGATGGCTGCAGTGGTTTTCGCCTTGAAGATTTGGAGATCTTATCTGTATGGCGGAAAGGTTCAGGTGTTTACGGATCATAAGAGCCTGAAGTACATTTTCACTCAGCCTGAGTTGAATTTGAGGCAGCGGCGCTGGATGGAGTTAGTGGCCGATTATGATCTGGAGATTGCTTACCATCCTGGTAAAGCTAATTTGGTTGCGGATGCGTTGAGTCGGAAGCGGGTGGCTTTGGCTCGGGAACGCGAGGTTGAGGCCTTGGTGAGCGAGATTAGCACATTGCGCTTATGTGTTATATCTCAGGAACCTTTGGGCTTAGAGGCGGCTAACCAGGCGGATCTTTTGAGCAGAGTTCGGTTGGCTCAGGAAAAGGATGAGGTTCTGGTTAAGGCTTCGAGAGCAGAGGGTTCTGAGTATCAGGTATCTGCGAATGGCACTATCCTTGTTAGCGGGAGGGTATGCGTACCTTTGGATGAGGATTTGCGGCGTGAGATCCTGAGTGAGGCTCATTCGAGCATGTTTTCGATTCATCCGGGAGCGACTAAGATGTATCGCGATCTCAAGCGCTACTATCATTGGGTCGGGATGAAGAAGGATGTGGCTAATTGGGTTGCGTCGTGCCACGTATGCCAGCTAGTGAAGGCGGAGCACCAGGTCCCGAGTGGTTTGTTGCGGAGTTTACCCATTCCAGAGTGGAAGTGGGATATGATCACGATGGATTTCGTGGTGGGTTTGCCAGTTTCTCGGACCAAGGATGCTATTTGGGTCATCGTTGATCGGTTGACCAAGTGTGCGCGTTTTCTGGCCATTAAGAAGTCTGATGGGGCAGCAGTTCTGGCTAGAAGGTACGTGCAGGAGATTGTGAGACTGTATGGAGTGCCGGTGAGCATTGTGTCAGACCGGGATCCTAAGTTCACATCGGAGTTCTGGAATGCGTTTCTGACAGAGATGGGCACAAAGGTGCACTTGAGCACGGCGTATCATCCTCAGACAGATGGGCAGTCAGAAAGGACCATTCTGACTCTGGAGGATTTGTTGAGGATGTGCGTGCTGGATTGGGGTGGTCACTGGGTGGATCACTTGAGCTTGGTAGAGTTTGCGTATAACAATAGCTATCAGGCGAGTATTGGGATGGCTCCATATGAGGCTCTGTATGGGAGGCCATGTCGTACCCCTTTGTGTTGGACACAAGTGGGGGAGAGGAGCACTTTGGGTGCGAGTTTTGTTCAGGAGACTACGGAGAAGATCCGGGTTTTGAAGCTGAACATGAAAGAGGCCCAAGATCGACAAAAGAGTTATGCTGATAGGAGGCGGAAAGAGCTGGTGTTTGAAGTGGGAGATAGTGTGTATCTCAAGATGGCTTTGCTGAGAGGTCCGAACAGGTCCATTGTGGCGACTAAGTTGAGTCCGAGGTACATGGGACCGTTCCGGATTGTAGAGCGTGTTGGATCGGTAGCGTATCGGTTGGAGTTACCCGCGGTTATGCAGGCATTTCATAAGGTCTTCCATGTGTCGATGCTGAAGAAGTGTTTGCATAGGGGTGACGAGGTAGTGGCTGAGATTCCGCCAGATCTCCAGCCTAATTTGACCGTTGAGGCGAGACCTGTGAGAGTTCTCGAGCGGAGGGTCAAGGAGCTTCGTCGGAAAAGGATTCCGATGATGCGTGTCCTGTGGGACTGTGGCGGGGTGCAGGAGGAAACTTGGGAGCCAGAGGCTAGGATGGAAATGAGGTTCCAGAAGTGGTTCCAGAAGCAAGCTGCGGCTTGAGTTCCATCGAGAGGTTCCAGTTTCGGTTATAGCTGTATGCTATGTTGGTATCATTTTGTATTTCCGTTGTGTAGAACGATGTTACATTATGATGTGTAATAAGATGTGTATTTCTTATTATGGTGACCTTGGGAGTCACGGTTTTGCATTGCGTTGGGATAAAAAGAGCGTTAATGCAAGAGAGTGATAGGATGGATGATCTTATTACTGTGGTTGTATCGATCGATACCAAGTGTTGGTTTTAGTATCGATCGATACCATCTGGGCGGTGCGATGGCCGGATTATTGGTTATGCACGCCAGATATTCCGGGTGCGGAATATGGGTGATGCCGGTGTTGCCTTGCGAGGATTTACACGGATCACGAGAGGTATTTCAGTTGAGATGCTTAGAGATATGTGACTTATTGCTCGTTGAGAGGACAGGTTCCTCTGGTGCCGATAGCTCGCAAGACTGCGGTCTTGAGAGTATGAGTGGCGATGTACCCAGACTCGGGGAATTTATAGCCTAGAGTAATACGTGATACCGTGGATTCGTAAGGAGTATATCATAGACGTATGATATATTCCCTAGAATTGAGTGGTATGGGGTATGGAGACTCGTCAGGTTATATATTACCGAGGGGAGTGGTACGGCAGATACCCAGAACTCGGAGATGCTGCGGTGTCTTGAGTGATGTGGTATGGTTGATACCTTGCGAGGTATGGTGGATATCCTGCGGGATATGGCTGACGCTCAGAACTCGGAGATGCTGCGGTGTCTTGAGTGATGGGGTTAGCGTGTGTATTGAGCAATAAGGTACATATGATGCTGCGGTATCATAAGCATAGGAACTGAATGGGAAACCTCGGAGGTTGGTTTTGGACCTCGTGTGAATGGCCGGGTTGGCCAAGGTTGGTAGTCGTTGCGACGATTAGGGTTCATTGGAGATGGACGGGTCATGGGAGATGATCAGTAACGAAGATTCGAGGTCGAATCTAAGTTAGTGGGGGAGAATTGTAGCGCCCGTGTTCCGGAAGAATTGGTTATTAAAGGGAAAATAATTAATTCTGTTGTTCCGGACAGTATCGATCGATACTGGGCAGCATCGATCGATACTAGCCGGGTTTTCTCGTGGTTAGCTTCTTCTCTTTCTTCTTTCGAGTATAAAACCTATCCTTTGGGAGGATGAGACCATTGAAAGGTCGAGAGAGTTGGAGAAAGAAGGAGAAAGAGAGAGAGAAGGAGAGAAAGTGAGAAGGAAGCTTTGTCAGCTTAGATCTTGCGAGATCGAGAGAGTTAAGCTTGGTGAGAAGCTTGAAGAAGAGGTTTGGCGAGCCTTGTGTTCGACGTAAGCTTGGGAGAGAGAGAGAGAGATCTTCT
This sequence comes from Eutrema yunnanense, assembly GCA_002933935.1. Taxonomy (NCBI): domain Eukaryota; kingdom Viridiplantae; phylum Streptophyta; class Magnoliopsida; order Brassicales; family Brassicaceae; genus Eutrema; species Eutrema yunnanense. Next base: position 210,989 of record PKML01009694.1, on the reverse strand, counting down.
TAAGCTTGAGAAGTCATTTTTAAGCTCGTTTCAGCCGTTTTAAGGTGAGTTGTGACCAAAGGTGATCAGTTAAGCTTGTGTGATTCTTTGTTAAGCTTGATTGGTGGGTTTTGGTGGTTGTTATGGCGATTCCTGTGTTTAGGTCTCGTAGGTATCGACCGATACCAGGTAGGTATCGATCGATACTGATCCTTTGTGGTTAGGCTTGAGTCGTGTAGCATCGATCGATACCAGGTGAGGGTTTGGGTATCGATCGATACTAGCCCTTGTCGGGTGACACGTGTTGTTTGGGCATCGATCGACACCATGGGGGTATCGATCGATACCGGTTGCTTTTGCGATTGAATGTTGTAATTAATAATTGATAAGTGTTATTGTTGATTGTTAATTGGTGGCCTGTTGTTGGGATGATCAATCTCACTCAGCATTTGGTTAGCCAAATGTTGATGCATCACTTTTGTCGATGCAGGTAAAGATGTGGCGTGATCGTGGAATCGAGGCGGCGAAGAAGGGATGATTATGACCCGGGGCTTGCTTTTGTTGTTGGGCATCGATCGACACCATGGGGGTATCGATCGATACCAGTTGCTTTTATTGTTGTTAAGCTGTAGTACTTGTGCTGTACTGTTGTTGTATAATAATTAATGTGTAATTATTATGATTGTGTATGTTTAATTATCTATGCAAAAAAAAAAAAAGTGCGGTCCTTTCAGTAACAGCCCCACAGATGATGGCAGTCGGAGCGTTACAAAATCTCTAGTTAGCTAAAATATCTAGCTAAAGAATTTCCTTACATAATCAGTATGCTTAATTTTAATATTATAAAGATTTTTCTGAATAAGAAGGTACTGACCTATTAGGCGACGGAGTCCAGCCTCCGTGACAGAAACCTGAAAGGATGGATATGCATAAAGTATAAGAATCAAACAAAAGAGAAGAGAAACTTGTGTTGTTTTCTTCATTATCATTGTTCCTCTCTCACATGTCGAACAGTTTTATGATGTATATATATATACTGAAATTATTGGGGCACACAAAAATCAAACGAATGGTTAATAATTACAGTTGAAGTCAACAAGAAAAATAATCACTAAAATTGTCAAAAGTTTTTTCAAATTCGACGACTTTTTGGTTTTCTACAAAAACGCGGTTTTGTACAAAACTAGACAAACAAATACTTAATGAAAAATCCAATTTTATGAACCTAGATTAGGTAATTGTGCATGGCTGGCTTGATTATCCGTAAGGGCCATTGCTGTCGTATAAATAAATATTCAGTTATTTTTTATTAAGAATTAGACTTTAAATTTTGGATATTTATATAGAAAATGGTAGATAATCGGACATCAAAATTTAACTCTAAATATTAATAGGTACGAGCTGAAGCATACTTTGCAAAAGAGTCGAGTTCCGGGCCTGGAACATATCTATGTCAAGCAGGCACGGTCTAGAGGCTTGGCAGATTAGGTCATAATCTTGGATCACTTTTTTTTAATTTTTGATGGACTACAAAATTAGTTTTAAATTAATAAGTTATAAGGTTTTAATTTTTAAATTTGAAACCCATTTTTTATAAAACCACCCAACAAAAATTATATTTATCATTTTTTATATTAGTTTAATTTATTTTATTTTTCCAATGATTTTCAAATTAATTGGAATTATAACTTAAAACTTTTATATTTTATGGCCACATTTTTTTTCCTTATCTCGGATCACCATTATTGTTGGGCCGGACCTGATGTCAAGACACCCGTCTATGCCATATGGTTAAGCCAGTGTGTTGTTTTGGGAGTTTTGAACTGGGGTATATACATCCTGCTAAACTCGGAACCAGAGCATGTTATATAGTCCCATTTCAAATACCACTCGATCCTGAAATCTCTAGGATTTATCGCTCCGTACGTCTTCTTACATCACATGCGGTTGTATATGCTATTTGTAGAGAGAAAATTTTGGATATTTACAAACTCAAAGACTCATGCAGAGTTACTCTTATAAACGGTCGACTATGGATTCACCAATAGCGAGTAAACCCTTCGGTATTTACAAAAAAATTTCTAGTTGTTGTAAACCCTTCGATATTTTTATTTTCTTAATAAAGTATTACTCAGCGTTAAAAAAAAAAACGGTCGACCATGTGGTTTTAAACATTATTTGGTTCGTCGTAAATACAGGGATGAGCTCATTGATAATGAATGCACAACTTATATAAGAGGAAAAGGTAATCATAGGGATTACAGTAATAAATGTAATCAACTAATTACACGATATTGTGAGTATTAGCCTAAAATGGGGAGTAATGCTATATGATTTTGTGAGTAATGATAGACGATATTGTGAGTATTAGCCCAAAATTTTCAGATTCATTGGTGATTTCGTTTCAAAGACATGTGACTTTCTAGCTCTTTCATTTTCCACCTTTGTGTGTCCACGGAGCTCATATCCCTGTATATATATATATATTTTTTAAACTATTCCATGTTCGTCGAAAGTGCCTTGTTTTCTTGTAGAATTTTCTTAAACTCGAATTTGTAAGGTCTTAAAGTTCATTAATAAAATAAGAAATTATACCCATAAAAATTTATACATTATTTTTTGAAGGATGAGCTGGTTCTAAAAAATACTATATTATAAACGATAGTTTTATCTGTGATGGGTTTATGTGGAAATATTGCCGCTAATTAACTATTGCTTGGAGATTACGGAACTGCCCCAGGAGGCCTTGAAATTTGTATGCGAGGCCTTGAAATTTGTATGCGAGGCCTTGGAATTTGTTTATAAGGCTTCTCTCTTTGTGCCATACAGGATTAATGTCTCCTATACCACTTTTCTGATCAAGTTAATCTCAATACCATCACTTAATCTCAATACCACTTTACTTTAAGTGAAACGACGAAAATACCCTCTGAACTTTTTTAAATTAAATATCACCCCCATCAGTTGTACCAGGATTACCCTAGTATTACCCTCGTATCTTAGTATTACCCAGTATTACCCCAGTATTACCTCAAGTATTACCCTACTACCTTAGTATTACCCTTAGTATTACTGGGTATTACCCTTAGTATTACCCCCAGTATTACCCAGTATTACCCAGTATTACCCAGTATTACCCTTAGTATTACTGGGTATTACCCTTAGTATTACCCCCAGTATTACCCAGTATTACCCAGTATTACCCAGTATTACCAGGCAGAGGGGATTCGAACCCTGCTCGTGTGCGCGCGGGTAACACGCGTAGAGCTCGCAACCACTGAGTTACCGTGTTTTTCGTTGTTCCTTTACCGATTTAATTCTATTTAACCGCTTACAACCCTTCATTAAGGGTAAAATTGACATTTTACCATAGAATAGATTTGAGATTAAAACCTTGAGAAAAGTGGTATCTGAGAAGAAGACCCATAATTTGACTTCCGATATTAGATCAAAACGGTGGTGATCTATTAGGGAATTGTGCTTCAGCAAATGCAGCAAGTGCATGTGCAGTAAATATAGCAGGTGCAGGTACAACAAATGTAGCGGGTGCAGGTGCAGCAAATGCAGCGGGTGCAGGTGCAGAAGCATCATGAATTCGCAGTTCTAACAATATTAGGGAGTTGGGCTAAACAATTAGTATTGGGCCTTATTATGACGGTTTGTATAGCTTGGCCGTCAAGTGCTTCTAGGGTTTGTGTCTTGTATATATACGTTGTGTACGCGCTGTTGATATCAATAACACAATATTCACAAGTCTTACTTATCTTTACATGGTATCAGAGAAAAATCGTTCTGAGACCTAAACACGCTCTCTTCTTTTGCTATCTCGAAGTTCGACATAGCTCCCCTGAAGTGGAACTACGGAAAATCATGGTTGATGGTGATGAGTTTTCCGCTACCAAGAGCGGAACTACGGAAAATCGGTACACTGAAGCTGTCACGCCCTACTCCTTGTATGGCTCGGAAAACCCTGGTGCTCTAATTACATCGGTGATGTTAACTGGAGAAAACTATAATGAGTGGTCGGGAGAGATGACCAATGCTCTTCGTGCGAGACTTGTCTTTGCAACAGAACGCAGTAGATTTCATTGCCAAACGAGACTTGTCTTTGCAACAGACGGTCTCACATTCGTCTTTTGGTTCTAGATGGCCAGATCAGCGTGGCTCTCAATGTGCTCATTGTGGCAGAAGTGGTTATACTAAAGAGAATTGTTGGCAGTTGGTGGGTTTCCCGCCATGGTGGGAGGAGAGATCACAAAACAGAGGTAGTGGTAGAGGAAACAGAGGCGCTAGTCGAGGAGGTGGTCAAGGAGGACATGGTTCTTATACTTCAGATCGCATCAAAAATTCTGTGGTACAAGCAACGAACGCTCACGCAACCACATCCAATTCATCATCGTTTCCAGAGTTTACTCAGGAACACTGGCGTGCTCTGCCCCAGATGATCAGTGTGAAATCGAATCCTTCATCTGATCGTCTTAATGGTAAGCCTCGTCATGGTGATTTGATCCTAGACACAGGAGCTTCTCACCATATGACGGGATATTTCTCTTTCCTCCGAAATACATCGAGTATACCTCCATGTCCTATTGGTTTTACGGATGGAAATATAACATTTGCTACTCATATGGGTGTCTTTCCGTTATCCGATCAGATTACCCTTGAGAACGTGTTGTTTGTGCCTGATGCAGAGAGATATTTGGAAATGTTCCAAATATCTTTATTATTTATTTTATTAATTTAGACAATTTTCTTTTATTGTTTTAGGGTTTTTTCTAATGTTTTGGATTTATTATAAATAAGCCGTTCATGCCTAAGTTTTATTCAGTTTTTGATTGATTAATAATATTGAGCTTTTGTCTCTTTGTTCCTTGTTTTCGGTAGATCTAGAGAGATCTCAACGAATCTAAGAAGACTTGATTTATTCGGGGATTCTCAGACTAAACGAATAATCTTGCGATTATCCTAGTTTTCCGGATATTCTCAGAATCAACGAATTACTATTCTATCTTTTTAAAGCTTCCGCTATATCAATTGGTATCAGAGACATCACTTTGGTTTCTTAATCAAAGTTCGATTCTGTTTCCATACACCATGTTACATAAAAGGTTTGTGTTATGTCACGAATGCATATCCGTTTGTTTCATCAGAAGGTTTGTGTGACGATTTCAGAGAAATTATTGGCGATCCAATTTTTGATATTTACGATGATGAAGATTTTATTAAAGATGACAAAAGTGTTATCCAAAATCAAGCCGTAAATTTTGAATACAATCGTGATTTTGGGTTGTCGGTGGAAGCCCTTTCTCACGAAGAAGAAGAAGACGTGTGTGCAGACAATTTGAAGAATCATGCTGCCAATTGGGCTTTGGGAAGAAACAGCCCAATAGAAACTTCTACTTGTCATCGTGTTAGGGTGGAGGACATGGATTTAAGGAATACATTCACGTTGATTATTTGGGATGAAGTGAGGAAAATTAATGTTCTTTTATTTAAAGAATATTATCGATGGAAGGTTAGAAAAAAAGCAAAGAAACTATTGGATGTTCATAGCTTATCAAATTTTGGAATCAAAGACCGCGGCTAAGATTCGAGGACGAATCTTTTCGTCGTCAGAGAGAATGATGCAGAGAGATAATGTTTCAAATATCTTTATTATTTATTTTATTAATTTAGACAATTTCCTTTTATTGTTTTAAGGTTTTTTCTAATGTTTTGGATTTATTATAAATAAGCCGTTTAGGCCTAAGTTGTATTCAGTTTTTGATTGATTAATAATTTTGAGCTTTTGTCTCTTTGTTTCTTGTTTTCGGTAGATTTAGAGAGATCTCAACGAATCTAAGAAGGCTTGATTTATTCGGGGATTCTCAGACTAAACGAATAATCTTGCGATTATCCTAGTTTTCCGGATATTCTCAGAATCAACGGATTACTATTCTATCTTTTTAAAGCTTCCGCTACATCAGTGCCTAATCTAAATTGTTCATTAATCTCGGTTTCGAAGCTATTACGGCACACAAACTGTTTTGCAGTTCTAAGTGATACGTTGTGTGTTTTACAGGATCGTTTCACGAGGACACTGATTGGAGCCGGTGAAGAGCGAGATGGGGTTTACTATTTTAAAGGATGTTATGGCTGCAAGGGTTCATCGTGTGTCTAGTTCAGTTGTTAGCTCGGTTGATCAGTACTGTTGGCACCAGAGGCTTGGACATCCATCGTTTTCAGTTTTATCGTCCTTACCTATGTTTTTCTCTTCAAATAAACATGTTGTCCCTAGTCCGTGTGACACTTGTTTTAGGGCAAAGCAGACTAGATAAGTTTTCTTCGGAAGTTTGCATAAATCAAAAGAGTGTTTTGCTTTGATTCATTGTAATATTTGGGGTCCATACCGAACCCGTGTTTCGTGTGGAGCAGTTTATTTCTTAACAATCGTTGACGACTATTCACACGCTGTATGGACTTACTTACTTCTTGAGAAGTTCGAAGTTCGATCTGTTCTGCAAAATTTATGTACAATGGCAACAAAACAATTCAGTAAAGACATAAAAGTACTTCGAAGCGATAATGGTACAGAGTTTATGTGTCTTTTGCGTTTATTTCGTGAAAATGGCATTATTCATCAAAACTCCTGCATTGATACTCCAAAGCAGAACGGCCGTGTCGAAAGAAAACACAGACACATCCTCAACATATCGCGTGCTTTGTTGTTTCAAGGAGGCTTACCTATTAAGTTTTGGGGAGAAACTGTGATGACTGCAGCTCATCTCATCAATCGTACTCCGACTGATGTTCTTCACGGCCGGTCCCCATATGAAGTCTTTTATGGTGAAAAGGAGAAATATGATCAGTTACGTGTATTCGGAAGTCTGTGTTACACACATCTTCGTGCTCCGGACAAGGACAAATTTGGTCCTAGAAGTAGACGTTGTGTCTTCGTTGGGTACCCTTTTGGTCAAAAGGGATGGAAGATGTTCGATTTAGATACTGAAAAGTTTAGTATTTCCCGAGATGTTGTGTTTCACGAGAATGAGTTCCCTTTCTCTTCAAAGTCGGATTCGACGCCTCTGGTTAAGTCACGATTCACCTCTTTGTCTCTGGTTAACGATGATGACTGGTTAATTGAACTAGAGACGGTGCAAAACGACAGGGGGAGCTCGGACCTCCTTCTCTCTATCGACAATGCCAACGAAACCTCCGATATTGATGTTTCCGATACGGTGGTTTCGCTTGCATCAGATCCGGCACCTACATCGATGGAGGTTATAGCTCCGATTCGTCCTGCAATATCGGAATCTCCAGTCGAGGTTCGACCTGTAACATTACCATCTCCAGTTGAGGATACTCAGGTCGTGACATTGACATTTCAGTTGCGGATACTCAGATCGCGACTCCACCTGCTGAGATTGAAGAGTTGGGACGAGGTCAGAGAGCACACATTCCCTCAGTTAAACTCAAGGGTTTCGTTTCCTATGATGTAGTCTGCACTCAAGACCCCCATCTCGCTCCCCTATGCTCTATATCATCATCCTCCGAAACAATCCAAGGTAAGATACTGTATCCACTTGATGCTTATATCTCTGATCTAATTTTCTCAACTAAAGCAATATAATGAAGCTGCGAAGTATGAAGTATGGCGTGGTGCCATGAAACACGAAATTGTTGCCCACGAAGACAGCGGTACTTGGGATATTGAGTCGCTTCCGCCTGGCAAAACTGCGATTGGTTCTAAATGAGTTTACAAGATTAAGTACAACGCTGATGGTACAGTTGAACGCCATAAGGTGTTTCTTGTCGTAATGGGAAACAATCAAGTCGAAGGAGAAGACTTTGATGAAACATTTGTTCATGTTGTTAAGATGGCTACAGTACGTGGTCTTCTGAGTATTGTTGCCACAAAGAAATGGGAAGTGCATCAGATGGACGTCCACAATGCATTTCTTCATGGTGATCTTGAGGAGGAAGTCTACATGAAATTACCCCTCGAATTTACTCACTCTGATCCTACTAAGGTCTGTCGTTTGCGTAAATCGTTGTATGGGCTTCGTCAAGCTCCTCGCTGCTGGTTCGCAAAGCTCTCTAAAGCACTTTTGGATTTTGGTTTTGAGCAATCGTATTCTGACTACTCGCTCTTCACTTACTCACGAGGTAAAACAGAGGTTCGATTATTGGTTTATGTAGATGATTTGGTGATCGCTAGCAATGACCTTGAGAAGTTGACAAAATTTAAAACATATTTGGGAGAATGCTTCCATATGAAGGACTTGGGAAAACTTAAATATTTCCTTGGAATTGAAGTAGCACGCTCAAATGAAGGTATATTCCTGTCTCAGCGCAAGTACATTCTTGACATTGTCGCTGATACATGCCTCCCCGGTGCCAAACCAGCTTCGACACCGATTGAACAAAACCATAAGCTTGGCTCGGATGATGGTCTCCACCTCGCGGATCCTCTTCCGTAACGTAGGCTTGTGGGTCGCCTGGTTTACCTTACTATAACGCGTCATGAGTTGTGCTACGCCATTCATTTGCTTTCTCAGTTTATGAAGGAGCCGCGGGAAGCTCACTGGGAGGCTGCTACACGGGTGGTACGGTTTTTCAAAGGCTGCCTTGGACAAGGAATCCTTCTTCGTGCCGACAGTGATCTTCAATTGTCTGTATATTGTGATGCAGATTGGGCATCGTGTCCTTTGACTCGTCGCTCCCTCAGTGCCTATGTCGTATTGCTTGGTGGTTGTCCGATTTCGTGGAAAACGAAAAAAAAAACTACGGTTAGTCATTCGTCTGCTGAATCGGAATATAGGGCCATGGCTTTTGCTACTAAGGAAATCAAGTGGATTGTTCGCTGATGGAAGATCTTGGCGTTCCCATCACTAAGCATGTTCTGTTTTATTGTGACAGTCAAGCCGCTATCCACATTGCTGCTAATCCAGTGTTTCATGAACGGACTAAACATATTGAACGAGATTGTCATTGCGTTCGTGATGCTGTGAATGATGGACTTATTTCTACCGCTCACGTTCGTACCAAAGATCAGATTGCTGACATTCTTACCAAGGCTCTTGGACGACCTCAATTCGATGTATTGTTGCCCAAGTTGGGTGTTCGGGATTTCCACACTCCAACTTGAGGGGGAGTATTAGGGAGTTGTGCTTCAGAAAATGCAGTGGGTGCAGGTGCAGCAAATGCAGCGGGTGCAGATGCAGCAAATGCAGCGGGTGCAGGTGCAGCAAATGCAACGGGTTGATATGCTCAATTTAATACCCTAACAGTACTAAAGCAGTTGCTGCAGTAAATCAGGGGTCGAACACAAGAACTCAGGAATCACACACTAGATTATATAGATCCGAAACAAGCTAAACCAAAAGATTTAATTGAACACAAAATTGCAAGTAAAAGTGTTGTAAATTCAGTTGGAGGCAGATAGGTTCAGGGTATTTCTCAGGAAATCAATGAATGCAGTCTAATTAACTAACAGGATTCAGTTTAAGCACTGTTCTATAACTCAAATCACTAAAATATAATTAACCAACTCTCGTTGCGAAAACTATCTAAATCTAAACCCTAGGAATTCCAAATCTCTTTGCGAATCCTAAAATCTAAATCAGCTTTAATAACAGGTTTGATATGTTCACAAATCAATTAAACCAAATTTCTTTGCGAATAATCAATTTGCTCACCTAAAGTTCTATCAGGTAATTAATTGCACTCTCGTGCCTAATCAATTATCCTAAGATCTAAGTTCCAGGTGATTAATCTAGAATTAGCTTTGGGAACAACCTAAGGTGAAGAACTAATTTAGATAATAAATCCTAACAGATAATTATTTTAGCATTCAAAGAAATCCCTATGAGAAAACCCCAAACCTAACAGGTGATCTACTCAGACATGGAAATTGAATCAATAAACATGGCTGAATAAATACTCAAATAGATAAATAAGAAAGAGTAACAAGATGTTTGAGATCTGAATCTCGGATGAGGGGAAATTCAGACTTGTCTCTCTTCTCACCAAGATCTCTCTTAAAATCAGAACAAATAAAAGCATAGCCTAAACAGATGGCTGAAAACCTAATTATATAGATAAAACACGAATTGGGTCTTCTTGCAAATATCAGAGTCTTCTGGGCACTTTTTGCAATTCTTCAAACTTCATTAAGTCGCGACTTTGAAATCTGCTTCGATGGGTATCGATCGATACCAGGGGATATCGATCGATACTTGACGTGAATCGGGTACTTTAGCCAGCAGACTTCAGTTTCGCTCCAGAATGCTCCATAAACTCCAATATCTCCAAGAATACTCCAAATGTGCTAAAACCTGCAAAAGACTCTAAAAGACTCCAAAATACTACAAAAGACTCTATAAAAGGACTTATATCATGGCTTAAACAGGGTAAAAACCATGATATATCAACTCCCCCAGACTTAGCCTTTGCTTGCCCTCAAGCAAATAAAAGACTAAACAGAGAAAGAGGTTTGAAAACGTAGAGACTCACCTGTTCCTGAACCATCGAAAAGACCCTTTTCCCAAGTACCCAAATGTCACCTGATCAGCTTTCGATCTAACCACCATGTACTTCTCCGTAGACATTCGCAGCTTTTCCAGACTCCACACAAAATCCCACAGCATTGTTCAAGTAAAGCCCTCATCGCCAGTTTCATCTCTGCAGTTAATATTCAAGAACCTTCTAGACTCTTTACCAGACAATATCATAACAAAGGAACCACCCTTTTCACACTTCTTGTATCAATTTCTCTCCCCCAGACTTATTACTTATTGTGTTCTTATTATTTTTTTTATTTTAAGCTTAGCATATACATATCAAGGTATGAGACGCGAGTATTGATGGTGTTTGCCACCAAATCCCCGGTTCTTCCCTCTCTATGTATCAAAGGATGTAGGCGAATAATGGCATCATAGGAAAATCCTAGCCTCGCTTCCAAACCTTTGTGTGATCATCCCCTCTTAAGTAGAATAATGGGATCGCTGGAAATTTTCCTAACCCTCTACTCAGAAGAAAATCATTTCAATCTTTTATGCTCTTATTTATCAACTTATAACAGGGGAGAGAGATACCATAACTCTAAACACATGGGTTCCTTTATCAGATATGAATGATGAATCAAGCTCTAAAAACACTAACCACATTGATGAAGTGCAAAAATTTGGCTCAGGCTTCAGAAGAACTCTGCTGGAGACATGGATGTTTTCTAGTCAACTGGTCAGTCTTTGGATTTTTCATTAGTCGATCTAGAACTGATCCTGTAACACTGTGCACTCAAAAACAAAATCAAATCAATAGGTTCAAGCACAGGATCATAATCTCCAACAAAATTTTGACTCAATAAAACAATTTGACTCGATAAAACGACTGACTCTAAGAAAACAAAAACAATATCAGCAGACACCTCCCCCAGACTTGAACAACACTGTCCACAGTGTTATCTAGCCTAGAGTCAGTGAAATAAAACAAAAGAAAAGGATAAACGAAGAGAAACAAGAAATTACCTTCCTGGAACACCGAGTGTCGATCGACACACAGCATGGTATCGATCGATACCATGCTTAGATCGACTTGGTGAACTTTCATCGCGATTGGTGTCGATCGATACCAGTGGGGTATCGATCGATGCTTAGGCGATATCGAGTTGCTCCTTGTTCATCCTGACACAGACTCAAAACAAACGAAAATAAAAAGGAAAAACGAATCAAAAACAGACTCACCAGTGGGTTGCCTCCCACCAAGCGCTCGTTTAACGTCAATAGCTTGACTGTAACACCCGTCAGGCTGGATAAGAGCGAGAGCTTGCACCAAAACAGGCTCCATCACTTGACATTACTAGCTTCAAAGTTCTGCTTAGCATGCTGTCCACAAACTCCTGCCCTTTCTCTTTCAGCTCAGAAGTAAGAAGGACTCTTGCCTTAGAGAATGGCTTCAAGGCTCCTTTGCATTTGACCTTGTACTCAATCGAATCTCCATCGCACTTCTGAGGTATCAAAGTGACATGGGGGTTTTCAACCTTCTTGTTCTTGGCCTTCTTCTTTGTTGCCTTGGCCTTCTTGACAATTTCCTTGGGAATGCAGGGCGGTTCAGCTGAAATGTCTGCGACACTAGGCTCATCAGGAGGCTTTTCCAAAAGATCAACTGCCAGCGACATTCCTGTGACAACCTCAATGCTAGAGACACGTGTAGGAACACTCCTAGGGGGAATGACATCATAATAGACATCTCCGTCAATGTAAGAGAAAGAGAGTCTCTTATTAGGCGTGTCTATGATTGCGCCAGCAGTAGCCATAAATGGTCGTCCTAGGAGCAAAGGCATACGAGACATGGCACTCATTTCCACAACCTGAAAATTAGTAGGAACCAGACAGTCTCCTATTTTGACCAGTAAACCATGGATAGTACCGTGTGGAAGCGAGGTGGAGTCATTCGCGAATGTGATGGATATCTCTGGTGGTCGAATATCAGCCCCTAACCGCTCTGCAGTTGCTCTTGAGATGACATTGACACTAGCACCTGGGTCGACAAGAGACTCTTTGAACTCGACTCCTGAGATGGAGCATGGAACCACAAATTTCCCTGGATCCTCCTTTGGGGTCAACTGTCTCAGTGGAGGTGGACCTCTAGCCTTAATGAAGAGTGCTTTAATCTCTTCCTCAGTTTCTCTGCAATCTTTGAAGTGACTTAGCAGAGGACGGCACTCTAGAGCTTCTTCAAAAGTTGAATCAGGGGAAATCCTTCTTACCATCTTCTCAAAGCCACGCAGCTGCTTTGGAGAGATGGGATCTCTGAGGTGTTTGGGTACAGGATTCTCCTTCTTGGGTTTGCGAGCTCTTTTCTCAGCTCGTTCCTTAGCTATCGCTGCCTGACACTTCGTTTCATAGTCTTCCCAAAATTGGGCGATATTGAACCGTGCTGCTGCTACTTGAGGCTCCTTGGTCGAAATATCATGTGTCTCCTCAGAAATCGCCTTGGTATCGACCGATACCAGTGGGGTATCGACCGATACCAGTGGGGTATCGATCGATACACGGGTTTTGGAAGTGTCCCGTTTCAGAATTGTAACCGGCATCGATCGACACCTGGGGGTATCGATCGATGCTCTGGCGATTTCAGGATCCCAGTCGTCATCTTCATCAGCATCATCGAAAATTCCTGCATCAAATCCCTTTTCTACCACTGCAGTGGCTTCTTTAGCAGTTCCCAAGGTGATTGCATTGACGTGCGCTCTTGGATTTTCAGTTCTCCCTGGAAGAAAACCTTCCTGTCTTTTCGAACTCTCTGAAGTCTGGGCTACTTGAGTTTCCAGCTGCATCTGATGACTACCAAGAGCATCGATCCTTCCACTTAGATCTTTGTACATGGCGTCCATCTTACCATTGAAGGTCACTGTGATCTGCTGTTGTCCTTGAACGAGTGTCTCAAACATAGCTTCAATCTTACTCTCAGGAGCTTTGGGTGGTGGGGATTGGTACCCTCCTTGTTGAGCATTGTTGGTGAAGTTTCGATTGGAGTTGTATCCGAATCGCTGACCTTGAAAAACAGAACCACCAACGTAGTTGCAATCTTCCACTTCATTCTCAGCAGCAAAGTGGACGGCCTTTGTTGTCTTTCCCAGCAGAAGACTGTGCATAGAATCCAGCTGAGCTTTAACCACAGCGATCTGCGACCCATCCTGATTACCAGCCAGCCTCTTGCGCTCAAAATCTGCGCTCTTTGTGCTACTACTAGAAGCAAAGTTCTCAATCAACACAATAGCATCCTCATGATATTTGGTGTTGAAGTTACCATTGCTGGAAGCGTCCAGACCCATCTGATATCTCCAATCTACTCCTCTTAAGAAGATACCCAGCAGCTGCACATCAGAGTATCCATGATGTGGACAATCTCTCTGATACGATTTGAATCTTGTCCAAGCAGCCTTGAACGCCTCAGTAGGTCCTTGAGAAAAAGTGGAGATCTTATTCCTCAGATCTTCAGATCTTCCATCATCGTAGAAGTTAATCAGAAAGGCTCTCTTGGTGTCTTCCCAATTCGTTAGCGATCCAGGAGATAGCTGCCTCAGCCAGTAAGTAGCTTCTCCACCCAGAGAGTAGGGGAAGAGCTTGCAGAAGAGATAGTCGTAGGACACTCCATTGCTTTTGATGCTAGTGACCAAGTCCTCGAATTTCTCTACATGGTCCATTGGATGTTCATGAGGAAGACCATGGAAGAGATGCTGTCCTACTAGAGTGTAGTAAGCAGGTTTCAGCTCGAAGTCATTCCTCTCATAAGCAGGAGGACGAATCGCTGACCGATTTGCGAAAAAATGTTCTGGCCTGTTGTACTCACCAATTGTCCGAGCTCGAACACCTGCAGCATTGCCAACGTTGCCGCGCCCAGCTGGCACAACAATCTCAATAACAGGAGCAGGGACAACGATGTTTCCAGCTTCATCAAGTCGTTGCCCTCTCTCATTACACACATGACCCTCTTGGTCTCTCAGAATTCCAGCTTCATCAGCTCTTAAAACCACTGGGTTGTTCATCCCTGATGTTTGCTTGGTCTTTCTGTTTGTGCGTTCCACAAGCGCTAGCTGTTCCAGTGACAGTCCAACTAGCTGAGTGCTCTTGTTGCTCCTGGTTTCACGAATAGGCATGCACCTGAAAACAGAAGTAAAGAGCGTAAGTTACTGAAATTGACGACGGGTATCGACCGATACTCAAGGGTATCGATCGATACTCGGGCGATTTAGACGAATTTCTTAGCTAAAATCTAATGGCGAAATTGAGTCCCCGGCAACGGCGCTAAAATTGATATGCTCAATTTAATACCCTAACAGTACTAAAGCAGTTGCTGCAGTAAATCAGGGGTCGAACACAAGAACTCAGGAATCACACACTAGATTATATAGATCCGAAACAAGCTAAACCAAAAGATTTAATTGAACACAAAATTGCAAGTAAAAGTGTTGTAAATTCAGTTGGAGGCAGATAGGTTCAGGGTATTTCTCAGGAAATCAATGAATGCAGTCTAATTAACTAACATGATTCAGTTTAAGCACTGTTCTAGAACTCAAATCACTAAAATATAATTAACCAACTCTCGTTGCGAAAACTATCTAAATCTAAACCCTAGGAATTCCAAATCTCTTTGCGAATCCTAAAATCTAAATCAGCTTTAATAACAGGTTTGATATGTTCACAAATCAATTAAACCAAATCTCTTTGCGAATAATCAATTTGCTCACCTAAAGTTCTATCAGGTAATTAATTGCACTCTCGTGCCTAATCAATTATCCTAAGATCTAAGTTCCAGGTGATTAATCTAGAATTAGCTTTGGGAACAACCTAAGGTGAAGAACTAATTTAGATAATAAATCCTAACAGATAATTATTATAGCATTCAAAGAAATCCCTATGAGAAAACCCCAAACCTAACAGGTGATCTACTCAGACATGGAAATTGAATCAATAAACATGGCTGAATAAATACTCAAATAGATAAATAAGAAAGAGTAACAAGATGTTTGAGATCTGAATCTCGGACGAGGGGAAATTCAGACTTGTCTCTCTTCTCACCAAGATCTCTCTTAAAATCAGAACAAATAAAAGCATAGCCTAAACAGATGGCTGAAAACCTAATTATATAGATAAAACACGAATTGGGTCTTCTTGCAAATATCAGAGTCTTCTGGGCACTTTTTGCAATTCTTCAAACTTCATTAAGTCGCGACTTTGAAATCTGCTTCGATGGGTATCGATCGATACCAGGGGGTATCGATCGATACTTGACGTGAATTCGGGTACTTTAGCCAGCAGGCTTCAGTTTCGCTCCAGAATGCTCCATAAACTCCAATATCTCCAAGAATACTCCAAATGTGCTAAAACCTGCAAAAGACTCTAAAAGACTCCAAAATACTACAAAAGACTCTATAAAAGGACTTATATCATGACTTAAACAGGGTAAAAACCATGATATATCACGGGTGCAGGTGCAACAAATGCAGCGGGTGCAGGTGCAGAAGCATCATGAATTCGCAGTTCTAACAATATTAGAGAGTTGGGCTAAACAATTGGGTCTTATTATGATGGTTTGTATAGCTTGGTCGTCAAGTGCTTCTAGGGTTTGTGTCTTGTATATATACGTTGTGTACGCCGTTGATATTAATAACATAATATTCACAAGTCTTACTTATCTTTACATGATTGCACTGTAGGCATGAATCTTGGGAGACCAGCTGCCACTCAAAAAAGAAAATTTAACTTAATGTAAATTGTATATATATATTGCTTTACAATGTATTTTCTTGGACAAAAGAAAATTTTGGTTTTCTGATTCCACTGTATATCAAATTTTGCAGCTACTTAAAACAACGATAAGAGCAATATAGCTGGTGTGAGCTTGGAGGTTATATAGACTAGAAGTGGTCGAAAATTTATCTAATCTAATTTCAATATGTATTTTTGTTTTTGTAATTGTGAATTCTCAAATCTAGTGAGGGAATCGTTGTCTTATTACTTAATTGATAAGGTTAGTTTTCAAAATAAAAAAGGTTAGTTTTCCAAGTTTTGAAACACATATATTAGTTTTCAAATCATAGAAAATTTCAGATTATATTAAACCAAATTTCCCAAAACCAAATTTCCCAAATTTTAATATGATAAAAAATTTATAAATAAGAACGTACTGACCTAGTAGGCGAGGGAGTCTAGCCTCCGTGACACAAACCTGAAAAGATATACATAAAAGTATAAGAATCAAACTTAGGAGAAGAGAAGCTTGTGTTGTTTTCTTCATTATCAGTGTTCCTCTCTCACATGTCGAACAGTTTTATGACGTATATATATTGAAATTATTGAAGCAAACAAAAATCAAACGTATTGTTAATTGTAGGATTAAAAATTTGCACATTAACATGATAGCGATTTAATCACGAATATATAAATAAACGTTAAGGAAAGACGCGTTTAAAAACGACAAAATTAAAACGAAACAATGGAGGCGAGAGAACTCTCTTTCCTTAACTCAAAGAATCTCCCATAGTGCGACGGTATAATATTCGATTCATGAGTCCTATGATACAACCATTGAATCCGTTATCGCGAACACTCGATAACGGATCTATCGAACTAAATACTACAATATACTCTCGAGACACTTACTTGAACTTGAAAAGAATCGAGAGATTGTTGAAAACTTTCTTTTTCTTTGCTTTTAGAAAAGCTTGTGAAAGTGTGTTTTTTTGTTGTATATTATGAATGAGACTAGAGGCATGAATATATAGCCAGAGAAATGAGGTCTAATCCCCCAAAGTTTCCGATGTGGGATAAAACACTTTATTCTTTAACCACTAAACAAATAAGCTTAGGCCCATTTCTCATTCACATTCATTCAATTTAATAAGCCCATTGGCTTTATTAAAAAATAGATCCAGCAATCCCCACATTAATAGAAATGATTCTAAACATACGAACACTCTACTGACTAGACTTACTAGACTGACTAGATAGATGGATTTTTCGAGAGTATAAACGAAAATTCACTGTCTGAGAATGTAGCATTTTTCAGCTTTGAACCACTCATTGTTAATAATTGTCGGTTTTACTTGGCCAGGAGGTGAACATGATGTCTTGAACCACCCGGAATTTGATGTAAACCGAGACAACAACTATAACCCAGCTTCATTTCTCGTAGAACTTAGTTCTCTATTGTGTTCATTTTTGCCTTGAACATTTCTGGTTTTTCGTGAGTGAACTTGGAGAATATAGCCTCTCTTTCATTCTCCTAGAAACGGCCCTCATTTCACACTCACAAGGTGATCCGCCATCAGCTTTCTTTAAGAAGTATCCTGTCATACTCCACTAGTGTAAAGTTATGGAATCATTAAAAGCCAACGCTTATCCTCAATATTCACATGTAGCATGTTTAATCATCCTAGGAACTGGGCAGAGACATAGTCTCACAATGCTCAATTTTGAATCAGTTATATTTTGTTTTCCCTTTGAACCTAGATCTTGGGATCTCCAGTCACATAGGTGGGGTTTCTGTCAAGAGTCATCTTTTTCTATAGGCTTTAAACCCATCTCTTTTGATGATTTCAAAATTTAATCTCGCGACAAACTTTTGATGAACAGATCCGCTAAGTTATCAGCCGACTGGATGTAATCTATCGTAAGTACACCAGTTGAGATCAATTGTCTAATGGTCTTATGTCGTCTTCTCATATGACGAGATTTACTATTATATAGGTTACTCAGTGCCCGAGAGATAGCCGACTGGCTAGCATAGTGTACACGCAAAGCTGGCACTGGTTTTTTCCTACATCGGGATATCTTCTAGAAAGTTCTGAAGCCATTCTGTTTCTTCTGCAACTTTATCTAAAGCTATGAACTCAGATTCCATGGTCGATCTGGCGAACAGAGTTTGTTTGGAAGATTTCCAAGACACTGCTGCACCACCAAGCGTAAAGACATATCCACTCATGGAATTTGAGTTTTTGGAGTCTGAAATTCAGTTGGCATCACTGTATCCTTCCAAAACTGATGGTTCTTTACCTAGTGCAGCCCATAATTTTTAGTATGACATACATAGTCCAATACTCTTGTTGTGGCTTTCCAGTGTTTATGTCATGGATTACTAGTGTAGCGACTCAGTACATTAACTGTGTGCGCTAAATTGGGTCTAGTACAATTCGTTAAGTACATCAGACTTCCAATTACACGTGCATGCTCCACTTGTGACACTGCTTCATCCGAATTTTTCGTTAGGCGAAGACTAGGGTCTACGGGAGTTTTTGCAATCTCACTTGAGTAGATTTTGAATCTATCAAGTATCTTTTCAGCATAATGAGCTTGAGACAAGATTATTCATTCGGAAGTTCTAGTGATCTTAATCCCTAGAATGACATCCGTTAATCCCATGTCTTTCATATCTAACTTGCTACTTAGCATGTTCTTAGTTTGACTGATCATGTTTTTATTGCTACCAATAATGAGCATGTCATCAACGTACAAGCAGAACAAAACGTATCCGTGCGGAGTACGTTTGCTCCTTGTTTTGGAGCTTGTTTAGGTCCATACAATGACTTCATAAGTCGACATGCTTTGTGTTGTTGTTCTGGGATAACAAACCCTTCAGGTTGTTTCATATAAATCTCCTCTTCTAAATCACCATTTAGAAAGTAAGTTTTCACATCCATTTCATTGATTTCTAGGTCTCTTAATGCTGCAATTTCGATCAGCATTCGAATTGAAATTATTCTCGTTACCGGAGAATAGGTGTCAAAGAAATCCAGGCCTTATTTTTGCCGGGATTCTTGCACCACAAGCCTAGTCTTGTACTTATCGATTGAGCCATCGATTTTCAACTTTATGTTGAAAATTCATTTACACCCTAGGGCTTTGAACCCTTGTGTTAGATCGGTTATCTCATATGTATTGTTTTGCATAATGGATTCGATCTCACTATTAACGGCTTCCTTCCAAAAAAGAGCGTCTGGTGTAGACATGGCTCTAGTGAAATTTCTCGGTTCATTCTCTAAAAGAAAGACCATTAAGAAATCTTCACCATAAGATTTTTTCTTACGAGATCTTTTGCTACGTCTAGGTTCATCTTCAACCTCTTATGCATCATCTAAAAATATGCCAGAAGTGCTCGCCTCATTTACAGAGGTAATTGCATCTCTTTCTTTACGAGTTTGTTTCAGAATTTTATATTTACACGGAAACACATGCTCAAAGAAAGAAGCATTCCTTGATTCCATAGTTGTATTAACATGGATATCCGGTACGTTTGATTTATGAACCAGAAACTGATACGCACTACTATTGTGTGCATATCCGATGAAAATAAAATCCACCGTCTTAGGTCCAATTGTGACCTTTTTAGGATGTGGCACTGCAACTTTTGCCATGCACCCCCACACTTTCAGGTATTTGTATGAAGGTACAATACCCTTCCAAAGTTCATATGGTGTTTTACCAGTGACTTTGTGCTGTATTTTGTTGAGAATACAATTTGTGGTAAGCAACACTTCCCCCCAGATGTTCTGGGGTAACCCATATTCCTGAAACATCGCATTCATCATCTCTTTAATAGTTCGGTTTTTTTTCGTTCCGCAACTCCATTAGATTCAGGTGAATAAGGAGCGGTTTTTTGATGGATAATGTCATGTTCTTTACAGAACGCATCGAATGGTCCATCATATTTGCCTCATCTATCACTTCAAACTATCTTTATAGTTCTATCGAGTTGATTTTCAACCTCGATATTATACTCATTGAATTTTTCCAAGGCTTCATCTTTGCTTCTTAGCAGATAGACATACCAATATTTTGTACTATCATCTATGAAAGTCACAAAATATTCTTTACCGCCTCGAGTTTGAAAAAAATTTAAATCACACAAATTTGTGTGAATTAAACCGAGAGGTTCAGTTGTTCTTTCTACACGAGGGGATGGGGTTTTTGTGAGTTTAGCATGTACGCATACTTCACATTTGTCTTTACTTGATTTGCATTTCAGAATTAGGTTCAAATTAATTAATCTTTGTAAAGATTTATAATTCACATGACATAACCGTTCATGCCAAATATTGAAAGATTCAACCAAATAAGCAATTGGATCATTCTTATTGATTGAAACATCTGTTACAACATTTTTGGGTAAGACTGTCATTACATTCATTTTGACCAGTCCTCCCGTAACATATCCCTTGCCCAAGTACATCTCATGTTTCTTGAGAACGAGTTTGTCAGACTCGAAGGTAATAGCAAATCTGGCGGTGCTAATAAGCGTACCAGAAATCAGATTCTTCAGCATGTCTGGCACATGTTTAACATTTTTTAGAGTTATCTCATGTTCTTCAATCTTGGACGAGCCGGTGTTACCCATTAACATCCGCTCCTCACTCTTGTATTTTTGATAAGTGCTAAACATGCCTCTATCATTGCATATGTGAGTGGTGGCACATGTGTCGTACCACCAATCTCTCGGATTTTCCTCAACCGTGTTGACCTCTGTGACCATAGCGCACATGTCATCTTGAGTCAGGTTGGCCAGAGCCTTCCCTTTGCGGTTGTCAATTAATCTTGCTACGACTTGCAGTAGCTTTATGACTAACCTGTCACGCATGTGAAACTTTTCCAAGAACGTCATTGCACCTTTTCGCTGTATAAAGCTAATAGAGGCTTTCAGGGAATTTTTCCTTCTTCCATTGTCCTTGTGAACAACAACATCAGCAGTGTGCTCACACTGAACACCATCTGCCTTGCGGTTTCGAGACTCGATCCGCAGCCTGATTATCAAGTCTTCAAGGGAAATTGCATTCCGCTTGAGCTTGAGATAGTTTTTAAAGTCCACCCAACCTGGGGAAAGCTTCTCAATAAAGCAGTTCATTGTGAAATTATCACTGATAAACATGGCTTCATCAGCTATCTCATGCGTTAGCAATTGTAGGGCTTCCACTTGTTCCATGATGGGTTTCGAATCCACCATTTCAAAGTCTAGAAATTTTGCAATTGCGAATTTCTTACAATCTGCATCTTTAGACTTATACTTCTTCTCTAACGCAACCCAAAGTTCATTTGAAGTGTTGACCGTACTGTAAACAGCGTACAACGGGTCTATCAGGCGACTTAGAATCAAGCCTTTGCACAGAGAATCTCTTTGGTGCTGTTCTCGGTATTGCTTGTCATTCCGCGAAGACAAAATAAACACAACCTCTGATCTAATTAGAAAATAATTAAATCACAAGAGTTTCGATACGGAATTAAATCGCAATTTAGAAACCGCTATCGAACTAATTAGAACCGCTAAAAGCGCATTCTGAATCGAACCTCCTCAGAGCGTTCTGATTCTAACCTCCGCAGAGCGTTCGTCAAAGCGTTTAAGGAAACGCGTTTGATAATCGTTTCGGAGAACACGATTTGCTAATTTAAGCGTTCGCAAACGTTAAACAATTGGCGATTGTCAAAACATCTTACAACGTTCGCAAACCCAATGACCTAAAGACGTTTTAAGTAAAACCACTTCCACTACACGTTTTAAGTAAAACCACTTCCACTACACGTTTGAGAGTCTCTAGATTAGCGTTTGATAACGTTTGAGTGTCACACGCGGTAGAACGTCTTTTTATAAAATTGTTAAATAAAAATTGCTTCTACTACACGTTTGAGAGTCGCTAGATTAGCATTTGATAACGTTTGAGTATCATAAGCAGTAGAAGAATCGTTTTAAAAAAATCATTTTAAAATGTTTATTTAGTCATGATTAAAATCCGTTTGATGTTTATAAAACAGAAAACGGATTTCTTTGAGTTAAGATTGTAGGACTAAAAATTCGCACATTAACAGGATAGCGATTTAATCACGAATATATAAATAAACGTTAAGAAAAGACAAGTTTAAAAACGACAAAATTAAAACGAAACAATGGAGGCTAGAGAACTCTTTTTCCTTAACTCAAAGAATCTCCCGTAGTGCGACGATATAATATTCAATTCATGAGTCTCCGGATACAACCATTGAATCCGTTATCGCAAACACTCGATAACGGATCTATCGAACTAAATACTACGATATACTCTCGAGACACTTACTTGAACTTGAAAAGAAGCGAGAGATTGCTGGAAACTTTATTCTTTCTTTGATTTTAGAAAAGCTTTTGAAAGTGTGTTTTTTTGCTGTATATTATGAATGAGTCTAGAAGCATGAATATATAGCCAGAGAAATGAGGTCTAATCCCCCAAAGTTTCCGATGTGGGATAAAACACTTTATTCTTTAACCACTAAGCAAATAAACTTAGGCCAATTTCTCATTCACATTCATTCAATTTAATAAGCCCATTGGCTTTATTAAAAAATTGATCCAACATTAATAAGTATACTTGAAGCCAACAAGAAAAAAAATCACTAAATGGCCAAAAGATTTTCCAAATTCGATGACTTTTCGTTTTTCTTCTAAAACGCGGTTTTGTACATCCACTAGACAAACAAATACTTAACGAAAATCCAATTTTATGAACCTATATTAAATAGGCAATTGTGCATTGCTGGCTTAATTATCCGTAAGGGTTGTTGCTGTCGTAAAAAATGTCCTAGTTTGTGTACATTTTAAACAATTATATATATAGTTATTTTGATGAAATGATTTGGCTTCATATCCTTTGGAGTTTCAAAATGAACCACATTATTATCTAACATTTATATAGGAATTACACTTTAAACGTTGGATAGTTATATATAAAATGTTACATAATAGGAATCATTCTTTGCAAAGAGTGGAGTCTGTAATTATGTATGCAAGATTTTGGGAGGTTCCATTAATATAATATACTGTATGTTGAGCCATTAACCTCTTTATCTATTCGTTATCGTATTACAAGTATCTATGCAACCTCTAGTAGCATTTATAGTACCGTCATGATATAATTTGATTGACAATGATTAAGAGAATCAGCCTCGTCACAGCTCTTGAGGAAGATGTAACACCCCGACCGCGGGTTCTCAAAGGAAACCGGGGAATTCGGGCATGTTAGGTCGGTAGATTAAATCATGTGGGTTAAGTCGTCTGGTTAGATCCGTCGATAAATCTTCCTGGATCGCTAGAAAATGCCCAATCACAACAAACAATATAAAAACATCTCCGATCATCCTAACCTGTACAGAAAAAAGGAAAGAGGAGTGAGTAATGGGGATTACTAGTGAGGATGAGCCTTAAGGAGACTCATAGTTCACTTTCAGATATTTCGCGAGTTACTATTCATGACAGTCTAGTCCTAAGACAATAACCTAGTTCACCACCACACCAAACCTGGTCGAATCCACCCATGCCCGAATCCCCATTAACTGAAGATAATCTATTTACACAGAGGTTCACCATAACCTCCTGACGATGAGAACTGGCATGCACTCCAAGCCCAACCCCAAACACTACAAGAAAACTGCCTATTTTCAACGAAATATTACGTCGATTTTATATCGTCGTAATTGGCCAA
Source organism: Eutrema yunnanense (assembly GCA_002933935.1). Taxonomy (NCBI): domain Eukaryota; kingdom Viridiplantae; phylum Streptophyta; class Magnoliopsida; order Brassicales; family Brassicaceae; genus Eutrema; species Eutrema yunnanense. The sequence goes on along the minus strand of PKML01009694.1, from coordinate 187,030 downwards.
CGATATTACGATAAAATATGTGGTCGATGCAATTTCTTCGTAAATATTTGTCGTCGTAAAATCGTCGTACTTGACCAACGACATTACGACGATATCAAAATCGTCGTAAATCCATTGTAAAGTTACGTTGATATTACGACGAATATGACTTTCGCAAATTACGTTGTAAAGTCGATGTAATTTTACATCGGATTTACAACGACCTAGATTCGATGTAAATTAACGACGATTTCACGTCGATTGTTTCCAGTTAGGTGAACACGTTTTCCAGCAGGTTCACCTAATTATTTACGACTACTCTAGTTGTCGTAAATCCGTCGTATATTCGATGTAAAGTCGTTGTAAATATTATTTCGATGTAAATTCGTTGTAAATTTCTGATGTAAATCTGTTGGTAATTCTGGAAAAAATCTATAAGTACGTCCTAACTTCAAACGAAAGTTAATAAAAAATAAAAAAACAAACACTTATCCACAAAAAAAAAACACTATAAAATCTTTTTTTTATAATATGTCTATATACGATCTACAAATATGGATGTATACGCAAAAGGATTCGGAGGGAGCGTTGACGAAATAATTCAAAGAGGGGCTTGAAATATTCATTTGCCAGGCCGGAAATATACAAACAACCCTTAAAAGCGATAATATGTTATGTCCTTGTCGTAAATGCAAGAATACGAGATATATTCTTATTGAGACGGTGTGGAAGCATTTACTAAATAGAGGGTTTATGCCGCAATATTATGTTTGGTATCAACATGGAGAGGGTTTTGAAAGGACGACTCAAGCAGGTGCTAGTAGTAGTAATTATCAAGGTCATGTAGATATTGATCAGGGTAGTAGTTATCATCATGGTGAACATCAATTTGATAAGGGTCAAGATCATGATAGGATACATGTCATGGTTACAAATGTTGATAATAGTGTTGAGGAACCCAACGTAGATGCGAAACGATTTTGTGATATGCTAGACGCTTCAAATCAGCCACTCTACGATGGATGTAGAGAAGGCCAGTCTAAATTGTCGTTAGCAGCTAGGATGATGACAATTAAAACTGATCATAACTTAGATGAGGTTTGCATGGATGATTGGGCTGATCTTATTAAAGGGTATTTTTCAAAAGATAATTTGGCAGCCGAAACATACTATGAGATACATAAGTTGGTGTTTAGTCTTGGGTTGCCTTCTGAGATGATAGATGTATGTGTTGACAATTGTATGATTTTTTGGAAAGATGATGATAAGCTGCACGAATTTCGATTTTGCTAAAATCCGAGATTTAGGTAGCAAACTTCTGGGCGTAGTAAGATACAGTACCAACGGATGTGGTATCTTTCTATAACTGATAGGTTGAAACGATTGTATCAATCTGAAAGGACAGCTGCATAACATTCACAGAGAGAAAGAGAAGTGACTCACCCGTCAGATGCAAAAGCTTGGAAACACTTTAACACGGTACACCCAGACTTTGCTAAATATAAGCGAAATGTGTATCTTGGTTTTTGCACATATGGATTTAGTCCATTCGATATGTCTGGTAGGCAATATTCTTTGTGGCCAGTTATTGTAATGCCTTATAACCTTCCCCCAGATATGTGCATGCAAAGGGAATACCTATTCCTGAATATTTTAGTCCATGGTCCCAATCATCCAAAGAGGTCCCTTGATGTGTTTTTGCAGCCTCTCATACATGAGTTGAAACAGTATTACTATACATGAGTTCCTACATATGGCTGTTCGAGGAAAAAATATTTTACGATGCGTGCGGTGCTTATATGGACAATAAGTGAGTTCCCTGCATACAAAATGCTATCAGGTTGGACGACGCATGAGAGGTTATCTTGTCCTTATTGCCTCGATCGGACAGATGCGTTTCAACTAAAACATGGCCGAAAAACATGCTAGTTTGATTGTCACCGCTGGTTTCTACCAATCAACCATCCATATCGGAGTAACAATCGGCTGTTTAGGAAGAACAAAATCGTGCGTGTTCCCCACCTGTGTATCTATCTGGGGAAGATCTAGAAGCGCAAATAGATCATTTTGGGGGACTAGAAACATTGAATCGTGGGGGAAATTGGCATACTCCAGCTAATATGCATGATAGATACGGGGTTAATCATAATTGGCACAAGAAAAACATTTTTTGGGAACTTCTGTACTGGAAAGATCATCTACCGAGACACAATCTTGAGAAAAACGTTTTTAATAACATCATGTATACAGTGTTAAACGTGAAAGGAATAACCAATGACATCGGAAAGTCAAGGTTGGACTTGCCCGATATTTGCAACAGAAATGAGTTGAACATAATGAGCAATGGGAAATCAAAAGTTCCTATATTTCGGTTGGGTGCAGAAGAAAATGCATCATTGTTAAATTGAGTTTCATATGACGTGAAGTTTCCTGATGGGTACGTATCCAATCTTGCTAAATCTGTTGAGAAAGGACAAAAGTTTTCAGGGATGAAGAGTCATGACTGCCATGTGTTTATGCAACAATTACTTCCTTTCGCATTTGCCGAACTCCTTCCAGGAAATGTTCATGAAGCAATTGGAGGTAAGATACATCATCACATATAAATTTGTTGTTATTAATTATATATGTTCAAATATTACAATATATAATTTTGATTGTGCAGGCATCAGAGTATTTTTCTGGGATCTTAGTACACGGACGTTGTCAGAAGATGTAATTGCACAGCTGGCTGCTAATATTCTAATATTTGTTGTGCAATTTGGAAAAGATATTCCCCCGGCGTTTTTTTTGATGTTATGGAACATCTTCCCATTCATCTCCCTCATGAACCAGAACTAAGAAGGATTGTTCAGTTTAGGTGGATGTACCCATTCGTTCCATATCCGCGAGTTCGAACCACTGGGATCTCATAGTTATCGGTTATTAAAATAGCTCCAAGGGGTAAAATTATTGGTTTTGATGATCTTCCAACGCAACAAGATTCTTGAAGTGACATTACAGAACCAGAGATTACGGACAACGTTCTTTTAGTTGATCCCCAAAACAGGCAACTTGAATATCTACCTGACGACACATAAGAAGAAGGCGATTCCGATGAGTTTGAAGAGAGTACTAATGATGATGATGAATTTCAAGATGATTAAACTAATGAAGATGACGAACCCAACAAAGATGATGATTCTGATTGATTTATGATATACGTAATTGCTCTTAATTTGTATAATAAAAATAGATCTTGAATCGGAGATAATCGGAGATGGGATCGTAAGGATTCCTAGAGGTCGAATATTACCAAAACCCTGAAAAATTTATGGTTTGGGTAATATTAGACCTCCGGGAGTCCTTTCGATCCCATCTCTGGTTATCTCTAAATTTCAGTATTACGACGATTTAAAACATAGGCGTCGTAACATCGTCGTAATACTTAAACCATCAAATTTAAATTTTGGTTTAAAGTTTACGACGATTGAAGACATAATCATCGTAACATCATCGTAATAATTTAAACCATAAAATTCAAATTTCGGTTTAAACGTTTACTACGATATTACGACGATTGAAGACATAATCGTCATAACATCGTCGTAATACTTAAATTCAAATTTCGGTTGAACGTTTACGACGACATTATGACGTTTTACTTTCAAATCGTCGTAAACCCTAAACCATAATTTAGGAAATTTGACTTTTCTAGTTTCGACCCAGATTCACCTAATTTTGACCTTGAACGACTGGAGACCTATTGATACCTATTTTAGCCACTTTTTAGGTAACGCTTTATTTTCTATTCAGATTTTTGGCTTTTGGCAATTTGTAAGCTTTGGGGAGACGAATGTCTGACTCTACATCTTTTGAGAAGAATTTCTGAACCCTATTGGATTTTCTATTATATCGATTATGAGTTTTTTTTCATCTCCTTGCTTATTCTCTGCTTTATTGTCTGAGTAGTTTCATAGTTAGGTTATAGGGTTTCAAGGGGATCTATGAATCATTGAATTAGACATAGATATGGATTTATCTTATGTGGTGTTCGCTTATCGTTGTGTTCATTGCTTAAGCTAAATTGATCATTTAGTCTCTGATCTAGGGTTTAATCTATTCATCAAAAGTGTTGTAGATTCATTGAAAGAACATAGGCGAGCGAATCTCCCTTAGCCAACGAAAGCTGATGCTAAAGCGATTCGTGAACATATCAATCCAATTCGTTAATGCTGGTCTAGAATTCTAAGTTCAAACGACATTTTAGAATCTTAGGTTGTTAGCTTTAGTGATCAATCCACGCTTTAGTGATCAATACCACGACAGTGGATTGATTAAACATTTATGTTCGAGTTCGAGACTTGTGCTAAATCATTCTCTGAATAATTGTCTAGTTCACGATCTTAGATTCCTGCGAAAAACCCTTAGTCTAACACTTTTCCTTATTGATTTTCTCATCGTTATTCGTTATTTAGTTTCATCTTGAAAATCAAAACCATATTTTTGTCTTAGCTCTATTTCACTTTGTGAGATTTATAGTGTAACCTTGGTTCTTGTGGATTCGATCCCACCTACATTACTGCGATAGTCTGTTCTCGTGCAATGTTTTATTTAGGTTATTCCTGAAGTGTTTCAAGAATTGGCGCCATTGCCGGAGACCAATAGCGTTACATTCGAATCTGAAACTGAAACGTAGTCTAAGATTTACTAACCTTACTAACATATTTTATCTAGTTCTCTTGTGAGTTTCAGGTGACTAACCAAAAGGTGGGTAGAGTTATTAGAAGCAAGGTAATAACACCGTATTTTTACCTGTTTTACCGCTTATTTTAGAACACTTTAATAAGTGTTTAACTTTCATCTACATGTTTTTATCGTATTTTTTGCATATTTATAGTTTTAAGACTCTTTTCAGGTTCTTAAGGCAAAACGATACAAATTGGAGAAAAACCAGATTTTGGACAATTTTGGACCGTCAAAAGTTTGACATCCGATGGAGAACGTCTCACCGTCTGATCACGCCTAAATTTGGACACAAGATAGAAGGAAGAACCAAATTTCATAACCGTTTTGTTTCAAGACAATCCAACGGTTAGATCTCAACATACATCCAATTGACTGAAAACATGTTCTGCAGTCTCGCGAAAGAATCAAGAGAAGAATTGAAGATTCAACCTCAGAGGCCATCCACCGCGGGTCCAGAGCTCGTGACTGCGGGTGAGAACACTCCTAGCCGCGGAGAGAGTCTCTCCACCCGTGGCGATAACTCCTTTGTCCAATGATCCAGCTCACGCACACGCGGCCAGCCAAGATCGGCCCAAAACCATCTCGTTTGAAGCTCGTTTCAAGCCCACTTCGTTTTCTCTTCAAGGTAACCCTAATGATGACTAAAGCAAGAATTGAAGACCTATAAATATGTCATATTAGAGACCTTATTTCGTGTGCCCTATTGTGCCTCTTTTTAGTTTACTTTTTGCATTACTTTTCTTAAGATTTTGTTCTTATTTTCGAGATTGGTGAAGAAGTTCTCTCCGAACTTAGTTCTTAAAATCGAGAGGCTCCTTCATCAATCTTCTGCTCTTAATTTAATTATGCTTTTGCTTTCTTCAATCGTGTCCGAGTAGTTCTCTTGTTGGGCAAAGGGATCTCAAGAGGCTCTAATGGATCGATTTATCATTAGGTTTTAGATTAGGATATTGATTAGGGTTCTTTGTTCTATCCTTATTTTTTAATGCATGTTTGCTTGATTAAATACCTTGCAACTGAACTTATATATTTTTAGAGCTACGAAGGTACTGGATCTATATGTTTGACCTAGGGTAGACGAGCAAAACCGTCACAAGATACGAAAGTATACATGTGGAGGGGTTGTGAACATTAACGACCTTGCTTGTTCATCATAACTTTTTGCGCAGCCGGAGTTGAAAGGTACCGGTCGAGTACTTAAGTTATATGTGTGTAGGATATACGAAAGTAGGCTATACACAATATGTGAGTTCCAAGTTCAAGACCCAAAAGACGATAAAAGTCGCATTAAAAATCCTAGCAAATGTCTTATGATAATCGACCATGATCCCTAGAGAGTTCTTGATTGCCCAACCCTTAGTTTATTTGTTTACAACCTCGCTTTTAATTATTCGTTTGCTTACTAGTTTATTTATTTGCTCGCTTTCTTATTTTCTCGCTTACTTTAGTTTAGTTTAAATTCAGAGTTTCAAATTCGTGACAAACCATAAACCTTATTTTCGTTTTAGACTTTCTTACTAACTTTCTTTCTAAGGTCTCGCAGAACAACTTTCCCTCCTTGTGGATCGATACCTAAAGTCCTACAACGAACATATGTGCACTTGCAAACGTTAGGGTTTACAAATTTAAAACCTGAAGTTTTGGATTAACAATCCGCTCGCATCAAGTTTTTGGCGCCATTGCCGGGGAGGCAATCACTACCGTTATGTCACACCTTAGAGGTTAGTAAATCGACTCTAAAACAAACTTTTTCTTTTTAATTTTCGTTTTTTTCTTCGTTTCAAGCTTAGAAAAATTGAACTCGCCTCTGGAGCGAGATCACTAATTCGAGTAGAGTTTCTACGACCCATCTTATGCTCACTACTCTCATGATTCACACTATAAATGAAAGGACCGCATTTTTTTTTTTTTTTGCATATAATTAAACAATCATAATTAACATTAAACAACATTAATTAAACAGTACAACGCAAGTACTACAGCTTAAACAAGCTAACGATTTACGACTGGTATCGATCGATACTCCCCTAGTGTCGATCGATACCCAACAACAAAAGCAAGCCCCGGGTCCTAATCATCCCCTCTTCACCGCCTCGATTCCACGATCACGCCTTATCTTTACCTGCATCGACAAAAGTGATGCATCAACATTTGGCTAACCAAACGCTGAGTGAGATTGATCATCCCAACAACAGGCTACCAATAAGCACAAACAACAATTATCAATGATTAATTAACAACAAATTAAACATTCAACACCAGTCGCAACTGGTATCGATCGATACTCCCATAGTATCGATCGATGCCCAAACAACACACAAGTCCCGACAAGGGACTGGTATCGATCGATCCCCCAAACCACACCTGGTATCGATCGATACAACACAAGATAAGACCACCGCCAATGGTCTGGTATCGATCGATACACACGTGGTATCGATCGATGCCCACGAGACCTAAGCACAGGAATCGCCATACAAGCCACCAAAAAGCATCAACCAAGCTTTAACAAGGCACCACGCAAGCTCACTTGCTAACCTTTGGTCACAACTCACCTTAACACCAGGGATCGAGCTCTAAAACGACCTCACCAAGCTCAAGAAGATCTCCTCTCTTCTCACAAGCTCACGTCGAACACAAAGCTCGTCAAACCTCTTCTTCAAGCTTCTCACCAAGCTTAACTCTCTCGATCTCGCAAGATCTAGGCTTTGCAAAGCTTCTCTCTCTCTTTCTCTCTTCTTCTCTCACTCTCTCTCTCTCTTTCTTTCTATCTTTCGCGACCAACTGTGGTCTTATCCTCTAAGGATACGCTTTTATACTCGAAAGAAGATAAAAGAAGAAGACGATAAGGAGGAAATCCCGACTGGTATCGATCGATACTAAAAAAACCACACCTGGTATCGATCGATACCGCCCCAGAACAAACCCGAATCAATTATTTTCCCCAATAATCAATTCTTCTGGAACACGGGCGTTACAATAAACGTGATTCATACTACTTGGATCGGAAACCGGCACCGACCAACTACTCTCGAAGAGGCTATGAGCATCATTGCTCTCAAGATGATGATTTTAAAACTCATTTGCTCAACTACCAACCTCGTAACCGCATAATCTTCACACCCGAATACATGGACATGTTAAAATCGCTTCGCAAATCATTATCCCCTGATTTTGATGAAGAGCGATTTGAACGCAACAAGAAGGACTTGCTACAAGGACGTTTCAAGCGCCCCAACAACCATATACATTGCAAATGCCAATGCATCACTCACGAGCCTCTCTATGATAAGGGGAACACGAGGTATTGCAACGCTATGATTTCATCAAAACGAAAAGAGCTTAGATCCACCCTAAAGAGATATTCGGAGGGAAACTTTGATGGGTCGGATGTTTCCAAAGCCAATATAGACAGTATTGTTCAACAACTCAACGAGTCTATGCACGAAGATAAAGGGTACTACGTTGCTTTTGAACTCGATGGAGAACCTTCGTTCAAATTGATTAGAAAGAAGCGATCAAATGAAAGTCAATTGGATTCTCAAGCTCATGTCATCGAAGCAAAACATCAAGGAAAAGAAGAACATGTTTCTATTCCTAGTGACGATATTATCTCTATTGATTCGTTCGAGTGTCTTAAAGACGACAAACAAGATCACAAGTCACCTCCACTCGACGAACCAAAGTTTTCTTCTCCTTCAGCTCCTCACCACGTTGAGTGTGAGATAAATCTTGTGAAAGAAGAGACACTAGCGGTTACACCCGAGCCACCATTGAAGAAGTTTTCTAAGATGAAGGATCCCAGAAAATTTGTTGTTCCATGCTCGATCAACGGAATGGAATTTCGTGATTCTCTTTGTGATACCAGATCTAATGTGAATCTCATGCCAAAGGACACAGCAAAAAGCATAAGTATTTGGAATTTTTGTCCCTCCAAGATATTCGTTCACTATGGAGATTACTCTTATGCAACTCCACTCGGTTTCATACCCGGTTTGCTACTTCGAGTGGTGGATTATCTTGTTCCTACTGATTTTCACGTTGTGGAGATCATAAAGGATACAAAAAACCATTGATCATTGGTGCTTCATTCCTTGCACATGTTGGAGCGTTCGTCGACTATCCAAATCAACATATGTGTTTCTCGAGGATCAACAAGAATACCTTATATCCGGCGATTCCCGCAAGGAACTCTCATTTTATGAACACATGCAGTGGAGATGAACCACTTTTAGACCCTGTAGGAGCTACAAAAGACGTTGAAAACGTTCTAGAAGAAGGTTCACCCGTCACACTTGAGAAAAACATCAAACCGACAATTTCGATATGCGAAAAGATCTCTTTTGATGCACACCCTACCCTTGCTCATATGAGACGGGATGGAGACTTAAATAAAGCCAAGGAGAAGCCAAGTAATCCCCTAGGACCAAAAACATCATTGGAAACAAAGGAGACGACGATCCGAGCAAGTCTGCTCGAGACACCTCCACCGCGGTCGCATACACCCCACCAGCGGCCAACCCCTGTTTTGCTATTCCTCCGATTGTTTGTGATCTTGCCACACCTCTTCGAGCAAACCGTCTTCACCTTGGATGTTTGACCGTAACCACCACTTCAGATCATGAAGAACCATTCCCCCATGCATCTTTCAACATGACTCGATCTTATGACGTGACACAAACCTCATAAACTTCAACATACAAGCATCCGACACGTTCGCCAAGAAGGGACAATGTTGACGAATCATACTCCAAGGAAGCTGCAAGACTAATTTTCCATTGTGATCCCGGAGGAGCTCACCATCTCAAACTTAATGACAAAAATTCCGAGTGGGAATGGAGTGATAAGTTTTATACGAAGGATTACAAGGTTAGATCAAATGAAACTTGTTTTCGGACAAGACATTTCTTCGACTAAGCTCATCTCTCTATCGACTTCAAGGTAAACCACTTTAAACAAAAGCGCTCAATGAGAGGCAACCCATTTCGATACTTTTTTCTTTCTTTTTCTATTAACGTTTTCTTTTTCTTAGTTTCAACTTTAAAAAGAAACAAAAACAAAACCCGAAAACATCAAAAAACAAAAAGAAAAAATCACAGTTCGGAACTGCTCGGTTCAGCTCGACCCACGAGGAAACACTTGGCCAAAAAAGAGGCTCGATCGCGGGTGCAACACCTCGACCCGCGGCGAACTAGCCTTTGGACGCGGTCACATCCCACCGACCCGCGACAAAGTCCCCTTTGGCCGCGGTCGCGCACCCCTGACCCTCGGTCAACTCCCTGTCGATCTCGACTATTTCACTTTGATCCCCGATCGATCCCCGATCGATCCCAATCCATTTCCAATCACACCCACACTCATTCCTCATCACCATGACACCATCTACCATCCTCCATTCACCACCATTCCATTCCCACATCCATTCCCCAACACTTCCAGGTAAGTTTTCTTTTTCCTTTAAACTTTTTCAATTATTGCATACTCTATTTCTCGTCCTTGCTTGATTTATTTCACACTGAGGACAGTGTAATTTAAGTCTGGGGGAGGATTACATCCCTTACTAACCACCTTTTCTTTCATTGAGTCTTTCCATTTTGCATTTTTCGAGCTTTCTTTTATTTGTTTTCAATAAAGTAGGAATACATTTTGAGGGAATGATGAAATCCATGAAGAAAACCGTCATGTGTGCTTTTACGCTATTTCCTAGTAACATGTTCTTTCGTAATTTGGTTCTAGACTAGGCGGTAGCTAGAGTTTCTGTTAATGCAAAATCTCCAGAGGAATTTAGACCGTAGAGATTCTTTAGGATGGGATATACTAGCTCTATTTATACTTGGACTTTAACTTGACTCAATTTTTTCATCAAAGGTCTAGGAAAAGATAACAAATCATACATTCATGACGTTCTTTTACCTTTTACCACACTTTGTCGTACCTGAATGGTCATCTCATCTTTAGGATGTATCCCATCCAAACCTTAACCATTTTTCAAACCTCATGCATTCTCTTTGTGTCTTATATGCAGATATGTACAAAAACGCCCGAGAGGGTGGAACGACACAGTTTTCAGTCACTAAAGATGAATAATATACGCGATCGGTGGAGGTGAACTCAACAAAGACGAGAGCTTGGTTTTGCCTTGGAAAAACTCAAAATCATGGTAAACTTTCGTGCCCATAAGATTCTATCTCAATAAAAGGTGTTTCCCCCTTTCAAAAAAAAAAAAAAAAAATCGAAAATAATTGAAAGGAAAAGGAAACAAGAGCCTATAAAAAAGAGTCTAGGTTGGTCGAAATACTTATGATGCATCAATGGTTCGTTTGTAAGGAGTCTGTCATTCCGAGCCCACAGAAATGACTAAGTCTTGGAGAATGACAAAAAAACTTCTGTTTTTGGAGAAAAGAGGAAGTACAACAATTTTTACGAAAGAAGAAGTGACTGGAAGTTGTGTTTCTCAATAGGTCATTCCTATCTTGCTGTTTTGCATGATATCTAGCATCCTCCGGTGAAATTACGGTAACCTTAAACACCTTTAACCTTAACTTTAAAAGCCTTTGATACCTAGCCTCGTGTTTCTTGGTTTGATCATTGTGATGAGAATTTCACATTTGCACTTAATGAATTTAGAGAGGTAGTTGACCTGAATTTTGGATTTTGAAAGATTATATTTCGTATGACGGATACCGTGGACTAGTGTTACGAAAACTTCTGGTGAGAATTTTCTAGGCTAGGTTGCGATTGATGTAGTTCGATGGTTATGGTTTATAAGGACGGTCTCCGATATTTCTTGTTCCCGATGATTTTTTGTTTGATCTTTCCGAGCTTTGGTTTTGTTTTGTTTGAGGACAAACAAAATCCAAGTCTGCGGGAATTGATAACACCGTATTTTTACCCATTTTACCGCTTATTTTAAAACATTTTAATAAGTATTTCACTTGTTTTTACATGTTTTATCGTATTTTAAAATATTTATAGTTTCAAAACTCTTTTAATGTTCCTTAGGCAAAACGATGCAAATTGGAGAAAAAACAGATTTTGGACAATTTTAAACCGTCAGAAATTCGACATCCGATGGAGAATTTTTCACCGTCTGATCACGTCCAAATTGTGACCCAAGATATCAGAGAGAATCACCTTTCATATACACATGGTTTCAAGAAAATCCAACGGTTAGATCTCAAGATACATCCAATTGACTGAAGACATGTTTTGCAGTCTCCGAAAGAAGCAAGAGAAGAATTGAAGATTCAACCTCAGAGGCCATCCACCGCGAGTCTAGAGCTCGTGACCGTGGCAAACACACTCTTGGCCATGGGGAGAGGCTCTCCAACCACGGCAAACACACCTTTGGCCGCGGGTCCAGCTTACGCACAAACGGCAAGCAAATATCGGCCCTAAACCATCTCGTTTGAAGCCCATTTCAAGCCCACTTCGTTTTCTCTTCAAAGAAACCCTAAGGATGACTAAAACAAGAGTTGAAAACCTATAAATATGTGATCTTAGAGACCTTATTTCGTGTGCCCTATTGTGCCTCTTTTTAGTTTACTTTTCTTAAGCTTTTGTTCTTACTTTCGAGATTGGTGAAGAAGTTCTCTCCGGACTTAGTTCTTAAAATCGAGAGGCTCCTTCATCAATCTCCTGCTCTTAATTTAATTATGCTTTTGCTTTCTCCAGTCGTGTCCGAGTAGTTCTCTTGTTGGACAAATGGATCTCAAGGGGCTATCATGGATCGATTTATAATTAGATTTTAGATTAGGATATCGATTAGGGTTCTTCGTTCTTTTCTTATTTTTAATGCATGTTTGGTTGATTAGCTACCTTACAACTTAACTTAGATATTTTTATAGATACGAAAGTTCTTGATCTATATATTTGACCTAAGGTAGACGAGCAAAACCGTCACAAGATACGAAAGTATACTTGTGGAGGGGTTGTGAACGTTAACGACCTTGCTCGTTCATCATAACTTTTTGCGCGGCCGGAGACGAAAGCTACCGGTCGAGAACTTAAGTTATCAGTGTATAAGATGTATGAAAATAGGCTACATACAGCATTCGTGTTCCAGGTTCAAGAACCAAAAGATGACAAAAGTCGCATTAAAAATCCTAGCAAATTTCTTATAATAATCGACCATTATCCCTAGAGAGTTCTCGATTGCCCAACACTTAGTTTATTTGTTTACAACCTCGCTTTTAATTATTCGTTTGCTTACTAGTTTATTTACTTGCTCGCTTTTTTATCTTCTCGCTTAGTTTAGTTCAGTTTAAATTCCTAGTTTCAAATTTGTGACAAACCATAAACCTTATTTTCGTTTTAGACTTCCTTACTAACTTTCTTTCTAAGATCTTGCAGAACAGCTTTCCCTCGGTGTGGATTGATACCTAAAGTCCTACAACGCACATATGTGCATTTCCAGACTGTTGGGCCCAAATTCCACACCTAAAGCCCATCTTGGTTAAGCATGCTCAATAATGAAGGCTCGGCCCACGACGAGGTCTCACGAGACTGTTTACAAGCTGAAGTAAGAAATGCACAAGTTAAAACGAGCATGATGGAAGCAGCGAGCATGCTAGAAGCAGCGAGCATAAAGGAAAGAAAGCGAGCTCGCAGGAAAGGAAGCGAGCTCGCAGGAAAGGAAGCGAGCTCGCAGGAAGACAGCAGTACGAGCTCGACCGAAGTTCAAACATGGTCAAACATAATTACTTCACTTCCTAGAATCAAGCCTTGCATTTAAAGACGAAGATTACAAATTCAATTCTAAGTTTTAAATTAAGATTTAGAAATTTATATTTTCCCGAGCTTGTATAAATTAGAACGTGAAATATATTGTAAAAGGACCGAATTCTCGATTAAGAATAATAACATACATTTTCTCTTGATTTTCTAAATTACTCTCAAGAACATACGACCTGAAAAGTCGGGAATTGAGGTTGTGAGATTCTGCTCTCACAATTTGGCGCCGTCTGTGGGGAAGAGCAAAACAACTTCCTCTTTGTGACCTACGAAACCAACCACTCAAAAGAGGACAATGGCGGACACAACAAGTGCAGTGGTTACTACATCATCCGGAGTCATAAGCACCTCCATTCCTCCAACCCAGTCCGCCAACATCGTTTCAACAGACCTGGACGGAACAACAAGCGTTCCCATTACCACCTCGGGAGCAAGCATCTCGACCGGGATCGACGACATTGTCGACCCCTCGGGACCTGCAGTCTTGAACCAATCGGCTCCGGATCAAATAGCTGAGATCCGGAACCTGATATCGTGCCTCATAGAGCAGAATCGCTCAATGGCAGCACGCCACGACGACCTCGAAAGAGCGAATCGGGCAGGCACCTCTGGGAGGCTCGCCCTCCCACCTGGGACACAATCCCTTTTTGCCCCTGGGCAGGGAGGATTGCCATTCCCACCTCCACCGGTGACAAGACTAAACTTCTCCGATATTAACGCCTCAACCAGCAGGACGGTCGGCTCAGCCAACGCCTCGCAGTTTAACTCGACGATATCGGATCCCATATTCACTCCTTCCACGATCCATGTTGCAGAAGGAGAGGTTACGCCAATAGCGACCTTACCAGGAGTAGATCCGACATCGGATCTACTAACCAATCAGGCCCGCCCTGGGAACATAAATGAGATCCAACCTGCCGGAGAATCCCTGCTCCGCTTCCCGAGCAATAACGAAAACCACTTGGGATCCGGCAGCTCACCTGGGTTCGAGTCAATTAAGAAGTATTGCGAAGAAACGAACGCCGAGCTACAGCGGATGAGATCACAGGTCCACGCTGCTCTAAGCTCAGCACCTGAGATATACAGGGTGATTGATGAAGTCAATCAGACCCCATTCAATTTACGAATCGTGAGCCCCCAGCTCGGCGATGTCGGGAACATCCGATTTCCCCGATATAACGGAGAAACCGACCCCAAGGTATTCATGAGAAGTTTCAAATTTGCCTTTTCAAGGGTGCGACTACCTGGGGGTGACCTCGAGTTAGCGCGCTGCCGTTTCTTCACCGAAAATCTAGCAGATTCGGCCCTGTAATGGTTCACCTCCCTGAAGCCGAACTCGGTAGACAACTTCACCCAACTTCAAGCTGCATTCTTGAAGCAATATTCGGTATTCATCCAGATCGAGACCTCGGAGGCCGATCTGTGGGTACTTACTCAAAAGCCAGGCGACTCACTACGGGCGTATATTGACATCTTTAAAGCTGTCAAAGCGAAAATCGCTGATCTGCATAATCCAACGGCCCTGAAAGCCCTCCAAAACGGATTGTTAAAAACCTCAAATTCTTTGAGGAGCTTACAGTTCGGGAGCCCGTATCGCTAGATGATGCGTTACATCGCGCTTCGCGCTGGATTATCCTCGAAGAAGCGAGTGCACCTCAGCCAAGACAGCATACACATGCAACCTCGGTTAAGCAATCTCAGACAACCAACTCCCAAGGATCTAAAAAATCTGGGAGAAAAGAGTCCCAAGATCAAAAACAAAGCCAGGGGATACACTCATACTCAATGGGAAGCCCACCTCGTAATAGATTCAAGCCTTACGATCCCAGCAAGTGGTGCGATTTCCACAAGATCAAGGGCCACTCCGCGGAGGAGTGCCACAAGGTGAAGAAGCAGCTCGCTGCTAAATTCGCAGCGGGAGAGCTGGGAAAAATCGAGCTGGAAAAACCTCCTCCAAGGAAGAATTATTACCCAGCGTGAGACAATGAAAGGCAGGATCACCCATCCGAGGATGATCGTAAGCGAGAACGTTCATCCGAGGATGCGACGAGGCGAGATCCCCCCAAAGACAGGGAAACATACCTGCCTCCTCCCAGCACGAAAAAAGAATTAACTTTATTCATGGAGGATCCCAGCTATGCCGCAACTCCGTAAACTCAATCAAGAAACATCAGCGAAGGGTAAACACCGACACACGTGACAGGACCCCATTCAAGGGACTTAACACACAAATTTCGTTCTGGGAAAGCGAGGCCACTGAACTAGATTCTCCACATGACGATGCTCTCCTCATCATGCTAGAAGTGGGTGAATACGAGCTCACTAAGATGCTCGTAGACACGGGGAGCTCTGTAGAACTCATCCTCCTAAGCGTTCTTAGGGAAATGAATATACCAGATCACAGAATCAAAGAAAACAAGATGGTGTTAACCGGTTTTTCCGGGGAAACCATGCTATCTCTCGGAACAATAAAACTCCTGGTAATAGCAGCTGGAGTAAGAAGAATAGTCGAATTCACGGTGATAGACAGGCCAGCTCCATTCAATGACATCTTGGGAAGGACCTGGATACATTCAATGAGAGCTGTATCCTCGACATACCATCAATGCATAAAATTTCCCGCCCAAAATGGGATCGCAACAATTAAGGGAAGTCAAAAGGAATCCAGAATGTGCTACATGGCAGGTTTCCAGATCGCAAAGGAAAGCGCCATATACCAACTGCAACGAAAAGGTGAGCTCACATACCGACTAGCCAAAAAGAAAAGTGGCCCATGCTCCATCGGACCTCGCAAAGACCTTATCGAGAAAATTGTGGTCAACGAGTCTCATCCTAACCAGAAAGTAGGAATTGGGTCCGAGCTCAGCAGATCCCAAAAAGAACAATTAATAACATTCCTCAAAGAAAATTTCGGTTCATTCGCATGGACAACAGTTGACATGCCCGGAATTGATCTAAACATCATTTCACATGAGCTCAATGTGGATCCAAACCACGAACCAAGTACGCCAAAAGCGTCGAAAATTTGGACCTGACAAGACCGAGGCTGTCAACAGTGAGGTCACCAGGTTGCTAGATGTTGGATTCATCAAAGAAGTAAAATATCCTGATTGGCTAGCAAATCCGGTTGTAGTAAAAAAGAAAAATGGCACCTGGCGAGTATGCATAGATTTTACGGATCTAAACAAAGCATGTCCTAAGGATAGCTTCCCACTACCTCACATCGACCAGCTGGTTGAAGCTACCGCAGGACACGAGCTCCTCAGCTTTATGGACGTATTCTCAGGATATAATCAAATACAAATGAGCCCTGAGGACCAAGACAAAACATCCTTCATAACAGAACGAGGAACGTACTGCTATAAGGTGATGCCATTTGGCCTCAAAAACGCGGGAGCCACCTATCAAAGACTTATGAACAAGATGTTCGCCAGCCTCTTGGGGAAAACGTTGGAAGTCTACATCGATGACATGCTGGTCAAATCTTTGAAAGAGGAAGACCACATAGGTCAGCTGGGGGAATGTTTCACTTTACTAAACAAATATGGGATGAAACTCAACCCTTCAAAGTGTACCTTTGGGGTCGCCTCAGGCGAGTTCCTAGGTTACATAGTAACTCAACGAGGAATAGAAGCAAACCCCAAACAAATCAATGCATTCCTGGAAATGCAACCTCCGAGCTCAGTAAGAGAGGTGCAAAGGCTGACAGGTCGTATTGCCGCGTTAAACCGGTTTATTTCCAGGTCGACTGATAAATGTCTCCCCTTTTACCAGTTACTAAAGGGAAACAAAAAATTCATATGGGATGACAAGTGCGGGGAAGCCTTTAAACAACTAAAAACGTACCTCTCCGAGTCCCCCATCTTATCAAAACTGATTGAGGGTGAGCCACTTTACCTATACATAGCAATCTCCGAAGTCGCAGTGAGTGGCGTCCTCATAAGGGAAGAACCGATCCTCTGAACCGATCCTCAGAAACCACAAAAAAAGAAGGAACATTCACACACACACACACATGCACAAATTTATAATCTTTTGGTTTATTTAGTACTTTAGATGGACACTGATCCTCAGAAGCGACTCAGCTCCATCCACTTGATGCTGACCCGATGGAATCAATGGCCTTACCTCTGCAAAGCCACAAGCATTCTTGAACCTACATGTTCCTCCAGTCACTGGCAAATGCGACATGGCGCTTCCGATCCTATAAATCCCATAGAAGTTGAGGTTGTCATTGTATTCACCACCTTCACGCATAGCTGTGAAAGCCATTGAAGGTGGCTTTCACAGTATTGATCTACTACGTGAAAGCGCCATACTGTGAGCAAATCCCTAGTAGATGCCAAAACAAGATATCCACGAATGGAAAAGCTAGCTCTGGCAGTATTGATCTAAGCTTGCAAACTCATGCCGTATTTTCAATCACACCCCATCGTAGTAATGACAACACAGCCATTACGAACAGTATTGCACAGCCCCAGCCAGTCTGGCAGGCTAGCAAAATGGGCCATCGAACTGAGCGAGTACGATATCGAATATCGACCTCGGACAAGTGCCAAAGCACAAGTACTAGCTGATTTCATTATCGAGATCACGGCTAACAGCCAGGTTATCGGAACGAGCATGGAGACATGGCAGCTTTATGTCGATGGAGCCTCCTCGAAACAGGGGGCAGGTGTGGGAATCCACCTTATATCCGCGACCAACGAAGTCGTAGAATAATCTTTCAGACTCGGATTCTCAGCATCAAACAACGAAGCCGAGTACGAGGCCTTATTAGCAGGCCTCCGACTCGCAGCTGGAATAGGAATACGTAAGCTAAATGCGTTCAGCGACTCCCAGCTAATTACAAGCCAGTTTCATGGAGAATACGAAACCAGAGATAGCAGGATGGAATCCTATCTAGCCATAGTCCATGAGCTAGTCAAACAATTCAAAGCGTTCAGTCTAACGCGAATGCCACGGGGTGAGAACACGATAGCAGACGCACTGGCAGCTCTGGCATCAACCTCGAATCCACTCGTAAAAAGAGTAATTCCAGTAGAAGGAATTAAAAAACCAAGCATCAAAATCGACAAAGATAGCGAGGTTTCGATGGAAATAGACAATGACGATATGGAGGTAGATAAAAGAATAGCCACAGTAACAGGTGACCTCCCAACAGAAGAGGAAGAAGCCGCCGACCCGGAGCCAGAACTGCTTGACGCCAGGCACGTTACACTCCGCGAAAAAATGATCGCGAGAACTGACTGGCGAGTAGCGATTATACAATACATTGAGGGGGGAGAGGCTCCCCTCCCAGCAAGTGAGAAGCTCGCAAGCTCAAAACCATAGCTTCAAGATATTGCATAATCACCCCCCGCCTTTACAAGCGAAGTGTAAACGGCCCCTACCTAGTATGCATCCACGGGCTCGAAGCTTTTACGGTGTTATCAGAAATTCACGGAGGCTCGTGTGGCAGCCACTCAGGAGGAAGGGCACTAGCCGTTAGGATCAAAAGGCAAGGATATTTTTGGCCCACCTTGGTTGCTGACTGCGAAGAACATTCTAAAGCATGTGACAAATGCCAACGGCATGTTCCGACTTTGCATCAACCTACCGAAAACTTATCCTCCATTTCATCTCCATACCCCTTTATGAGGTGGTCAATGGATATAGTAGGACCCATGGTAACTTCGGGAAAAAGAAGGTGTCGTTTCTTACTCGTCCTCACCGACTACTTCACCAAATGGGTGGAGGCAGGAGCTTTCCAGCAAATTAAAGCAAATCACGTACAAGAATTCGTATGGCAGAACATAGTCTGCCGGCACGGAGTCCCATACAAAATCGTGACCGACAATGGCTCACAGTTCATCTCAAATCAATTCCTCGAATTCTGCGGAGATCACGGAATCAGATTAACAACCTCGACCCCACGTTACCCTCAGGGTAACGGGCAGGCTGAGGCAGCAAACAAGCTAATACTGAGCAATCTCAAAAAGCGACTGGATGCTAAAAAGGAAAGGTGGTCCGACGAGCTCCCTGGAGTGTTGTGGGCCTGTCGGACCTCACCTTGCAAGGCAACCTCAGAAACACCGTTCTCCTTAGCCTACGGAATCGAGGCTGTGGTTCCCGCCGAGGTCGCAGTTCCCAGCTTGAGAATAGATATATGTCCCATTAACGAAGAACTGAACAACGAAATGCTTCTCGACCACCTCGATGTTATCGATGAACGTCAAGACCGAGCACTCGTTAACCTTCAAAATTATCAACATGCGGCAGCACGCTACTATAATTCAAAGGTCAAGCAGCGAAGATTTCGAGTCGGCGAGCTCGTCATACAAAAAACCTACGAGAACACAAGGGAAAGAAACGCCGAAAAACTAGGCACCAACTGGGAAGGTCCATACCGGATCTCCAAGATAGTAAAAGACGGCGTATATAAGCTCACCAGGATGCACGACAATACACCTGAAAGGAACTCATGGAATGCCGTGAATTTAAAGAAGTACTATCATTAAAAAGACACTTGTAAAAATTGAACTACGAAAAGGCTTGATCCCTCCTTAGGGTACGTAGGCAACCTCACAAGGGTGCATCTATTAAAATAATAAATCTTCTTTGAGCATGTTAAAAATAGCCTGAGACCTCTCAGCTACCATCTACAAGCTAAAAGCTTTATCCTATAAATGAACAGCCTTACGAGCTAAAGCGTGCTATCATCTAGCACGACTCGACCTTGCGCCTAAATTGCAAGGTCACAACCCTTCTAGTCTCTAAATGACAATAACCTCTACGTCTAAACTGTTTAGGTTACATGCACGCCTCTAAACGGCTTCGACCTTGCGTCTTTAAATCGTCTGGTCAGCTTCCAGGATCTCTAAACGACCTAGGAGCAAGGTCTCTAAACGACCTGGGTCTTTGGCTGAAAAACCGCCTTTGATATAAAAAAGACAGCCTCTAAATGGCAAAAATTATGAGCAAATTAAAAAGAATCCCATTTTTAAAAGGGGTCATCAAAATAAATAAAGCCTCCTCAAAGGAGCACGAGTTCAAATCTAAAAAGCCCACTAAGGCATAAACAAGTTCAACAAACAAACCAAAAAAGGTTTAAAGGCCTCCCCAGGCACCAAGTTCAACAAAAAACGAAAACAGTAAAAATATTCCTAACAAGTAGGATCAGCTGGTTTATCCTCCAGAGCGTCTTGATTCGAGGGCAGCGGGAACTCCTTCCTAAGCTCCTGAGAACCAAGGGCCAGCTGATCATTCAATGATGCGCTTGTCCCAGCAGGCAGCGTAACCGAATAATCGGACACCTGAGGAATATCAATTTTACCCAGGGAAAAATCTGATACCTGGACGATGGGGAGCTCTGCATCCAATCTCAGCTTCTCAGCCTGGATGCTCGTCTTTTCGGCCTCAAAATCATTGATGGTCTGACCGATAATATCATCGAGAAGAAGGATATTGGATTTACACTCCATAATTTGATTTGCCCATCCTCTCCTCGTTCCGAGTGAGTCTCCTTATCAGCTCGTCCCTTTCAGTGACGAGGTCTGCAATGGTCCTAGCTGCCCTCTCCACCTCCTCGGGCTGGGTAGCAGAACGAAGATCTTGCTCAAAAGAGGTAATCAGCTCATTGGCGGCAGAAACATAGCCCTCAGGCTTTCTCATGTTCCTAAGAGATGGCAGAAAGCAAGACGAAGGTCTAACACGCCTAAAGAGATTTGCAAGCTGGGAGTTGTTCTCGACAATTGCCTCAGGACCGTCAAAATTGAACCTAAAGGCATTCGGAGAAGCACCTCCGCTACCCTGAGAACGAGGTATCACGTGCCTCCTCGATGTCTCCTCGCCATCAAATCCATCGCCACGAGAGCGTTTGGAGCGGGACTGATGCTCGGAAGAACGACTCGGCTCTTTAGAAGACACCCTGGAAACTGACTTTTGAGGATCCCTAGCTTGAACATCATGTTGGGTAACCTCGGCTTCATCCCCCTCTGGCGGAACACCACCACCGTGATCAGCTTTAAGCTCACAACGATCATCCTTCTCAACCTCTCCCCGTTGCGGAATCTCAGTACGAACGGACTTACCAAGAGCCTCTTTGACCCTCTTATCAAGAGCACCAGCTGGCATCGGGGCAGGGCGCAGTCGCATCCTCTCCCTGTAAGAAAGGCGCTGCGGCTTCTTGGGAGGAACCATCTTGCTGGATTCAGTGGAGCTCTCGCTACGAGTAAGATCAATCTGGGAGGTAGCAGGGGCAGTAGCCGGCACCTGGGAACCAGCCAGGGGATCAATCTCAGCACGAGCTAGATCCTTAGCAACAGCCTCGAGCCTGGGAATAATAGACGGAACGGGAACCGGAGCCTGAAGTTGAAGTAGGGGAGACGGAGTCGGAGAATCTTCGGAGTCAAACAAAAAATGCTTGAGTAAAGAAACAATTCTCAAATCTAAAAAGATAGAGATATAAATCCACCCAAACCTATTAGCCGGAAAGCAGATGCGACGGATAACCAAGGAGCTCAGCGATCACGAGCTTGCTGAATTATGTCAAGAGAAAAACCCTTCCAGTCGGAATCTTCGCCCTTGACGAGGTCAACAAGCCGCTGGATCTCAGCTGTCACTGTCTTTGAAGAATCGATCGATTCTGCACAAAAGAAAAAGGATCACCATACTGGAATATAAAAAAAAAAAAAAAGAAAGAACAATCAATCTTCCAGAAGGGATGCTCAAATCAACATCCGGGAGGTCGCGCTGACCAAAGATCTGGGCCCAGGAATGTCGGAGCACCGACTCGCCCTCAACTGACGCGCTGGAAATCCTGAAATAGAACCATTGTTCCCACCATTTTTCATCCCTCACATTGAATCTAAAGACAGATCGATTGACCTTCGCCGGGAAATAGTAGGTCCCGCGAAGGTGAGAGTTCCCCTTGACGTTGAAAAGCTGGCGAAAGACCTCGGTATCGAATACAACCCCAGATTCCTTAGAACGCACCCAGAGTGCGACAAGGGACCTCATCGCACTAGGCATAAGCTGCGGAAGAGCAAGTCCGAGGTCACTAATGATATTAGAGACAGCTGCCGGGGTGGGAAAAATAAGGCGACATCTCAGGAAGAACGCGGCATAACCGCACGCATAACCCTCCGGAGGACTCTCCGGGGAGCTATCAGCCGACGAAATGAGCAGATCGCAATATCAAGTCCGCACAAGGAGGAGATATTCGCGAGCTCAGCAGCCGAAATCGTGCTCTTCGAGTGGGAATCAAATCGCTCGGCAGGGGGAGGAGGAGCATCCAGCTGAGAAGTAGAAGCCATTGCAAAAAAAAAAGCAAAGAAAACCGAGTCCAAAAAAGAAAGAAACTCGATCGGGAACAATGGAGGCTGAACTTTCACAGAAAAATATCTCGGATAAAAGTAAAAAGAAAAGTGGTGAAGACAGTTCAATTAATGAAGTAAAAATAATAATAAAGGAAAGAGAAGGGAAAAAGTGAAAAGACATCATTACCTCGGTAAGTGGGAGTTGAGGCGGCGTGGGGAGTTGAAGCGACGAGAACCGCTCATTTATACCCACTCGCCCACTCATCCTGTCACACCCCTTAAAAGTCGCGCAGACTCTACAGGATCCCTGCAGACTCGCCCGATGAACAAGCTAAAGATCAATCAGAAGCCTGAGATTGCGAGATCGTGCCAATCAAATGATCAATCAAATCCCGAGATCGCAGCTCCGCATCTGATATACTCTCATATTACATGTTTTAGCATGCATTTCATGCATGGTTTTGTATAGTTTGCATGCATAATCACGGTTTTATCTTGCATTTAGGTCTCATTTAGAGTTTAGGACATTTTCATTAGGTCATATTGAGTTCTTGCATATTTTGGAGTCTATTTTAGGTGTTTTGGAGAACATTTGGGGACATGGAGTTGAAACCTTCCGGACTTGGACAAGGAGAAGGAAGAGTTCACCCAAAGCGTCTCAAAGATGTGGCCGGAAGAGAACCTTCCCGCCAGATTCAGCTTCAATGGTATTCATAGAAGTTGTAGAGGAGTGAGTGAGCTATTCAGATCAGCTGGAATCAAGTCATTCGGATGTCAGGTTCAGGAGATACGTATGATTTACTAAAGATATGTCACTGTCGGAAAATGCAGAGACAGTCCGAAGCAGCTGAAAGATCATGTCGGATGGAAGCCTTATCATACCCAGTTTAATCTGAGCTCTTGATAAAAGTCATGCGAAATTGAGTTAGCTTTCTAACGCAAGAAGATGCAGCTCATTCCGAGTAATATTCCAGGAGTTATCGTCGATTTAGTAGACACATATCAACTCTGCCCAGTCCAAGATCCGACCCGATTTGCCTCGGGTCGACCCGGTTCGAACACTTTGTGTATTTATGCAAATTTTAGACATTTCTAAACCTAAGTTTTCTTCTTGTAAGAGTGGGGGCTCGACCCTAACTCTCTCTTTTGAGGGATTTGGATTGTTCTTCACATCTATGCCATTCTAGAGAAGATTTCTTCAACTCTATCTTTTATTTATGCAATTTCCTTATTTTTATGTCTTTTTTATCTTTTGTTCTTCATGTTCTTTAGGCCTTAGACCTTTTTGTTGGATCTTAGGTTTGCTTGATTTTTGATGGCTTGATGATTGATTTGTGATGCTTATGTATTAGGTCTTTGCATTCCTTCTTTGCTTAATGTGTTTAATGCTAGATCTAGCTTGAAAAAGTGGATTTAGACCTTAGGCATTTCATGCACACAAGGTGTTCGATGAAATGCCAAGATCAATTATTCAAAGGATTTGTGTTCTTAGCCTAAGGAATTAGTTGTCTAAGGCATTCTTTTGGTTGATCTTGTTACAAATCTTAATGCTTGCTAATTGTTGTTCCACAAATGACCATTTTGCTAATGGGATTAATGATTAGTGAAGTGATTAGTGCCTAGACATAGGATTAATCAAGATTATGGATCTCATGCCTAAGGAATAGCAATGATTGAGTGCATTTGCATCATTTGTTAATTGTCTTGGTGATTAGATGATGATGATTTAGGTTGCATCTTGTTAGATCCTTCACTTAGGTTGATCTTAAAGCTAGTTTTGGATTGAGAGATCAAAACTAGAGCTTAAGCATTTCACGCCCGATAGGTGTTCGATGAAATGCTTGAACCAAACCTTTTGTGAGCTTTTCTTGCCTAGCCAACGAGAGTTGATGTCTAGGGTGATTAGTGAGCTAAGTAGAATTGGAGATTAATGCTTGTTAATCATCTTATCACAAACGGGAGTTTGTTCTTGATTTGGTGATTAACAAAGTGATTAGTGCCACGGGAGTGGATTAGTCATAATTGGGAATTCCATGTTCTAGGATAGTGTTTAATTCAATCTTTATAATCATTGTTTGTTCATTAATCATCTTCTTCATGGTTGATTCATTTTCCAACTTTCTATCTTTGTTTTCTTTCTTGCATTTCATTTTCTTGATTCAAAATATAAAAACCAAAAACATTTGCTCTAGCTCAAGAAGATTCATGTATTCTTAGTGTTTCAATCTTAGCCTCTTTGGTTCGATATCTTAAATACCACAATGACATGAGTGGGATTTGAGTAATTGATTTGGGACTTGTAAAAATCCTACTATCAATTTGGCGCCGTTGCCGGGGAGGTTTAGCATTGATCATTAGGATTTTGATTCTTCTTGAGACTAGAGCCTTTTATTTTCTTTGATCAATGATAAATCATTAAAGATGCTGGGGGGCAACTGTTGGGCCCAAATTCCACACCTAAAGCCCAACTTGATTAAGCATGCTCAATAATGAAGGCTCGGCCCACGACGAGGTCTCACGAGACTGTTTACAAGCTGAAGTATGAAAGGCACAAGTTAAAACGAGCATGATGGAAGCATCGAGCATGCTAGAAGCAGCGAGCATGCTAGAAGCAGCGAGCATTAAGGAAAGAAAGCGAGCTCGCAGGAAAGGAAGCGAGCTCGCAGGAAGACAGCAGTACAAGCTCGACCGAAGTTCAAACATGGTCAAACATAATTACTTCACTTCCTAGAATCAAGCCTTGCATTTAAAGACGAAGATTACGAATTCAATTCCAAGTTTTAAATTAAGATTTAGACGTTTATATTTTCCCGAGCTTGTATAAATTAGAACGTGAAATGTATTGTAAAAGGACCGAATTCTTGATTAAGAATAATAACATACATTTTTCTCTTGATTTTCTAAATTACTCTCAAGAACATACGACCTGAAAAGTCGGAAATTGAGGTTGTGAGATTCTGCTCTCACACAGACGTTTGGGTTTACAAATTTAAAACCTGAAGTTTTGGATTAACAATTCGCTCGCATCACAAGGGTTCTGAGAACCTTCTTGAGCTCAACAACCAAGATCTAGCAAGGTTGTAACAAACGAACAAGAAAGTAAAGTCAAACCTCGTCATGATGGACGACCCAAACAACAACCAACTTCAAGATGGTCAACTTGCGGCTGACCTACAAAATGCTATAGCTGCTGAACTTCTGAGGCTACAACAGCAAGTGCAGCAGTTAATGCAGCAGCAACAGCTACAACTGCAATAGCAGCCTGCCATCGGGGATTCTGACATGCCCCACGCCTTCTACCAGAACATAGCTGCTATCTTCCCACTATCTGTTATGAGACAAGATTATGAGATCAAGCCTTAGATGATCACATTGATAAAGCAGCACATGTTCCATGGCTTGCCTGCAGAGCATACAATGGACCAAATTGAGAATTTTAAAGAGATTTACAGCACCACTAAGTCAAATGGGGTACATGTTGATTACCTCAAATGAAAGTTATTTCATTTCTCTTTGGCGGACAAAGCGTTGAGATGGCTCAAGTCACTACCTCCTGGATCATTGACTACTTGGGACCAATGCAGAGCTATTTTCTTGGATTACTTCTACACCAAATCTAAGACAGCTTCATTGCGGATTAAAATGACTACTCTCCATCAGCATGTAGGAGAGTCTTTATGCGAAGCCTAGGAGAGGTTCAGAGAGTATCGTAGAGAATGCCCTCATCATGGGTATTCAGATGAGCAGCTTCTTAGCATCTTCTATGATGGAGTTGACTAGGATTACAAGCACACTTTTAATGCTACGAGCAATGGAGACTTCATGACCAAAACTAAGGAAGGAGCTTACCAGTTGATAGAGAACTTGGCTGCAAGTTGAGGAAATAGCTGCCCTAAGTACAACAGGTCTAAACGTGTCAAAAGTGTGAAGTCACTAAAGATTGATGAGCTGACTGTGAAAGTGAACTTGCTGCTGAAGGGAAATAAGAGAGGTGTGCAGTCTTGCGAGGAGATCAGAGATGCAGTTTTCTGTTAGGGATTAGCTGAAGATTAGAGTGATGAGCTGCATGAGGTGAACTTCGTTAGTGGGCAGAGGTATGTGCAAAACAGAGGATTCAACCAGAATTACCGAAACCATCTGAATCTGTTTTACAGAAGCACCAATGTCGAAAATCACCAAATTCAAGTCTACCCCTAGCAAGCTCAACAATCCCAAGGAAGAACGTTTGTGCAAAACGTAAGGGTCTCAGGTTTTTCTCAGGGCTTTCAAGGTCAAAACAATTTCCAGGGTGGGTTTCAGCAGAAATGACCATTCAACACCTTCCAGACAACATCACCAACCCCATTCACAGTTCCTGCGAGCTCTGCGAATGGCTCTCAAGATGAGCTTAAGCTACTTATGCATCAACTCCTGCTCAACCAACATCAGTCTGCTAAAGAGATCAATGTCAAAGTGGATGGGATGTCAAGATAGCAACTTTAAACAAGCGCTCAGTGGGAGGCAACCCACCGGTAAGTGTACATACTTCTTTTTCAATTCATTTCGTATTCACTAAGATTTTCTAATTTTTAGTTTGGAGTCTAAGTGTTTCAGAGTCTCTCTAAAACAAAAAAAGGGCCCAGACCAACCTGATCGATCGATCGATCACATGCTGCACAAGATCGGACGATTTTTGGATCGACCATTTTCGATCAGATCGATCGGTTCACTCTGGATCGACCGATCCATCCCTAGATCGACCGACCCGACCCCAGGTAAGTTAACTTTGACTTTTTCTTATTTCTTATTTATTATCTTTCTTTGAGTCTGTTTATACCTTCTCTCCGGTTTATTTTAACACCGAGACGGTGTGAAGTAAGTCTGGAGGAGGGTACTTCTCGTTACTAACAATGTTTCCTTTCTTTTGTTTTCTTTTGAGTCATTTTGACGTTTTCCTTGAATCGTTTTATTGAGTCAAAATTTGTTGGAGATTATGATATTTCTCTTCGATTTATTGTTCTGACTTTTCATCTGAGTGACCATTATTGCAAAATTAGTTTCGGATTATACTAATGAAAAATCCAAAGGTTGATCGGTTAATCAGAGACACCCATGTTTCCATAAGAATACATATATCATGACCTAGTTTCTAATCTCCTCCTTTTACCTCATCATTGTGATGGTGCTTTCAGAGCTTGACTCCGCATTCGTATATGACAAAGACAACCTGTGTGGAAGTATGGTTTTCCTCTCCATGTACTATATATAAGTTTTTCAATGCATAAAGGATAAATGGCACGGAAGTGAACCGGAGATTCGGTGGCAAAAACCATCAGTACTAAAGTCTCATGAAACTTGATCCTATTAAAAAAAGAAAAAGAAGAATAATAATCAAATGAATAAGTCTGGGGGAGTGGGAAAATACCATAAGGTGTAAAGGTTGGCTTGTCATGATATCGAGAGGGAAAGAGCCCACAAGGTTCTTGGCACTATGATCTTTTGATGAGACCCAACAATGATGGCTTTTGGACTATTCTGTGAGACTGTGGGCTGAATCTTGGAAAGCTACGATACATGCGGAGAAGTACATGGTGGTCTGATCTGGAGTTGGTTCGACAATATCTGGATTACTAAGTTGGAAGGTCATTGTAGTGTTCTATAGAGAATGTGAGTCTCTGCGTTTTCAAACCTTTTATTATTGCTTGGTTTTCTATTTGCTTGAGGGCAAGCAAAAGACTAAGTCTGGGGGAGTTGATAAACCGTATTTTTACCGATTTCTAACACTGGTTTTTGTGTCTTTTATCGAGTCAAAGTTTGTTTTTAGAGTCTTTTAGTCCTTTATCGAGTCTTTTCAGGTTTTAGGTGACTTGGGGAGAAAATGAGCCATTTTGGGTGCAAATGGGCATATGGAGATGGATAATCATGCAGAGACGTCAGAAGTTTGGCATTCGTTAAAGAACTTTCCACCGATGGATTTTGATACAAGATAGAGAAATGGATTACCTTTTATTTGGAAGTCATTTGAGGCTATTACAACGGGCGATCAAACATTATACCAGTTTTTGTGAAGACAGTCCAGCTTAGCAAGCAGAAGAAGCATGCACATAGATGACCCATCCGCGGGTGCCAACTCGACCGATTCAAGAACTGAGATCGACTGATTTGATTCTCAGATGACAAGAAGGAAATTTTACTTTTCCTGTTTTGATCCAGATTCACCTAATTTCGACCATGAACGACTGGAAACCAATTTATACCTATTTTTAGCCATTTTTTAGGTAACACTTTATTTTCGATTCAGACTTTTGGTTTTTGGCAATTTGTAAGCTTTGGAGAGACGAATCTCTGACTCTACATCTTTTGAGAAAAATTTATTAACCCTATTGGATTTTCTATTATATCGATTATGAGTTTTTATTCATCTACATGCTTATTCTCTGTTTTCATGTCTGATTAGTTTCATAGTTATAGTAGGGTTTCAAGGGGATCTATGAACCATTGAATTAGACATATATATGGATTTATCTTATTGAAGCAATACTCGGTGTTCGTTCAGAAGACCACCTCCGTAGCGGATATCTGGGCCATCTCACAAGGACCTTGAGATTCACTTCGGTCCTACATCACCTAATTCAATGAAGTCATCGCCAGAATGCATGTTGTGCACGATGAAACAACATTGGCAACCTTAAAAATGGGGTTGTGGCATGATTCGCGTTTCATAGATGATCTTGTGGTCAATAAGCCCGCAACAATTCAAGATGCACTCCACCGAGGTGTGAGCTGGGCGACAACCAAAGATGAACGTAATATTTTGGCGGAACGACTTAAAAACTCAAAGCCCAAACTTCTTGGAAGTTCGGTTACTCCTCGAAATGACAGAAGGGAGCACAAGGATATAAGTCAATCCGGAGGCTTGCACACTTACCCGGTTTAACAAGAATCAAAGAGAAGTGACGAAGACAAGACCCCGAGGTCCGATGACACACTTGAAAGCGACAAAGCTGCGTACTGCGAGTATCACCAGCGTTATAGACACACGGCGGCGAAGTGCGATAAGTTGAAAGACATCATGGTGGACATGTACGCGAACGGAAAACTTGGCGAAGTCAAGATCAACAATCCAACGACTTCGGAACCAAACGAAGAAGCCCCGAATGAACCAGAACCGGAGGAACATGAGCATCGCTAGAAAAAAAGAGGGTCAATGTGATAATAGGAAGGTCAAAACTCAACGGAAAAACGACAAAATCCATCAAGAGGCATCAAAGACGTGCAGACAAAGAAAGAGCAAACAATAGAGACACATTTACTCTCACATTTCGTATCTAAAACCACATTTGATCCAATGAGCACACTCTGAGCAATAATATTTTTGTTTATTGATCAAAAGCCATTCGATTTTTCTGTTATTAAAGATAAGCCAAAATCTTTCAATTATCACTATTTATAAATTTTGACATTTGTAATTTCGGTTACAAAAATATATTATTTTAAAAAAAAAATTTGTTATGACTCGGTTGATTATTTTTTTACCCATTTGACTCAAGTTCCTCTATGTAAATTGAACATAAAAAAAAAACTCACTAATGGAATATGTTGCTGACAAACAATAAATAAATGTAATATGTTAACAATATGTATCTCAATGACTATGATCACTGCCTTGAAATAGTGAAATCTACGGGTCAAAACGCAAGGAATAACAACAAACTTATGTATCTGCGCCTGCATGCGGCCCTACTTGTTAAACTTTTTAAAACTTTTTTTTTGTTTTAAGTTAATTTTTAAAACTTTTATTTGTTAAACTTTTTTCCCCGATTAAAAGAAACAAATACGTAAACACTGAAAACACTTCTCTCTTAAACTTAAATTTGCAGTTTCTTAAACTTTATTAATAAAACCAGAAAATATGCCAATAAAATGTATACAACATTTTTTGAAGCATGAGTTGGTTATAAAAAAAGATCATAAACGATAGTTTTATTTGTGATGTGTTTATGTGGAAATCATTGCCGCTAATAAACTCTTGCGTGGAGATTACGGAATTGCTGCAGGAGGCTTCGGAATTGTTCTTTTTTTGGTTTTAGGAGGTCTTGGAATTTGTCTACAACGCTCTCTCTGTGCCATAACTTGACTTCCGATATTAGATCCACATGGTGCTGAGGGAAATGCAGGCATGGGTGGTGGTCCTGGTGGATGTAGGAATTGACTTGGTGGAACAGCTGCCACTAATGAAAAAGAAAAAGAAAAAGTAAGTTTATATAATTTTTTTATCCAAACTAAATGGTTTGGTTGGTTATTTCTTCACCCATTTGACTCAAATTCCTTGTCTATCCAATACGTTTATAAATAAATAAATCTAACTAATGTAATATGTTAACAGTACATATCTCAATGAGGACTGCGTTGAAATTTACGGGCCAAAACTCAAGGAATAACAACAATGATTTAAAATAAATGTTAAAAAAATTTTTGCCTCTGGTAAAAGAAACTTATGTATCAGTTTCATCGACAAAGAGATATATAATCGACTATCATCGATGCAAGAATTAGGGGACAGAAAATTCGAAGACGCTCTTCAATTCTGCTTCTCGACTCAAAGTTGACAAGTATACTCATGCAAAGTTTCTATATAGTTTCAATTTTCCCTTAACACTCAAGTTGTAAAAACACTTTTTTTTGGTTGAATAAAATTTTACATTCAATTCAAAAAACAAAACTTATGTATCTGTTCCAGCTTGCGGATCAACGTTATATGACAAAAAAACATAAGAAAAAACCAAAAAAACGTCAAACACTGAAAAAACAAAGACAACGAACAGATGAACAGATTAATTTAAATCTCTAGGTAGATAATCGTTATACTTTAATTATAATATGACAAAAGATCTTCGGAATAAGAAGGTACTGAGTCTACTGACCTACGTGAGGGAGTCTAGCCTCCGTGACATGAATTTGAAAGGATAGACAGAGAAGTATATGAATCAAACTTAGAAGAAGAGAAGCTTGTGTTGTTTTATTCACTATCATTGCTCCTCTCTCACCTCTCGACTTGTTTAGTGATGTATATATATTGAGATTATAGGAGCCAACAAAAATCAAACGTAAAGTCAATCGGTACATTTGAAGTCAATAAAAATAAAATAATACTACTTATAATTCAGCGAACTTTTTTGTTCGACGACTTTTAGTTTTTCTGCAAAAACGCGTACACCAGCTAGGCTTGGACAAATAAATACTTAACTAGGATTTAATCCGCGTTAATTATAGCGCGAAGTAATTTTTTTTAACGAATTTTTTTTTAAATTTAAGAAAATTGATTTTATTTCAATTTTACAATATAACTAATTAATGATTATTTATTATAGATAAATTTGTCAATTTGTAATAATTTGTTTATTTAACCTGTTTTGCAGTGAATTAAAATATTATTCGGGGTAACCCGCAAAAATTTATAAATTTAAAAACATAAGTCTAATATGCATCGTTAAATGACTCTAGTTTTTGTGGTTAGTCTACGAACTCTTAAAAACAAAATAGTTTTCTTGTGTCTAACTTTTTATAAAATTAATAAAATATTTTTCAACTTTTGTTTTGATATATATTCAAATAAAATATAATAAATTATAGTGAAAAATATAGCAAGATTTTGAATAGTTTTTTTTATTTGAATATATATGAATTGATTATTATTTTAAAATATATAGTATTCAAAATAATTAAGAAATGAAATAATAAATAACTTCTTTAATGCAAAATATATAATTTTCATATTCTATCAATAATTTTAAAAGACTATTATATCATTTCTTATTTCAATTATTATTTGTTATTTGTAATGTCATTTCATGTAATAACTTACAAAACAAAGTTCATTTTTAAAAATGTCTTCTTAAATAATATTATAGAGATTATTGTTTTTTTTTTGTACAAATAAAGCTCTGCGTCTATCATAAGTTAACCAAATGTAAAATGTATAAATAGAAACTGAAATTACCAGAGAAAAGAAGATCATGAAGAAGAGACAAAAAGATGAAACTTTGAACTTTTATTAAATTTTACTTGATTGATTTTCTGAGATTTATAGGCTGCTCTTTATAGAGCTTTACAGAACAATCTAGACCTTTCTTGAAGCAACCTTATCTGCAATATACAGCTTGCAGTGACTACCCATAAGGTAAGGACGAGAGAGGATCAAATCTGTTTTCATGGAGGTGCTTCTCCTTCATTTTTGGTACGTCTCCTTTTGCTTTTGCAGGTACAGAGGTTTTGGAGTTTATTCCTTTTGTCTTGTTATCAGTATTCGGCCTGTCGTGTGGGCTTAAAATCGTTTGGGCCACATGTTCTGGTTTTTGTCTAAAGTCCACAATCTCTGTTACAGACACATTACTCACATGCCCCCTCAAACTTGGGGTGTTCAGCTCTGACACGCCGAGTTTGGTACGAAGATCAGTGAAGGCTCGCCGGGGAAGTGATTTTGTGAAAATATCGGCGAGCTGTAGAGTTTTTGATATGTGCTTCGTTTCAATTAGACCCAGAGGCACCTGTTCCCGGATGTAGTGAAAATCTGTATCAAAGTGTTTTGATCGGTTATGAAGGGCTGGATTGGCACTCAGATATACTGCGGAGAGATTGTCACAGCGAAGCAAGGTTGGATGATGTTTCTCAATACCCAGATCATTTAGGATAAACAAGAGCCAAGTGATTTTCTGAGCTGCGGAAGTTAATGCTCTGTATTCTGCTTCCGTGGAGGAATGAGAAATTGTCCGTTGTCTCTTTGCTGACCATGAGATCATATTAGGACCGAGTAGTGTGCAAAACCCAGTTGTGGAGCGACGAGTTTCTTTACACCCTGCCCAGTCACTATCACAATAACCCGAGAGAGACAAGCAACTATCCTTTCGTATGTGTAGCCCCATCTTAATTGTTCCTTTTACATACCGTAAAATTCTTTTGAGTAACCCGAAATCTGAGACTGTTGGTGAATGCATTCTCTGACAGACAAAGTTGACAGCATATTGGATGTCTGGTCTTGTGATTGTCAGGTACTGAAGTTTTCCGGCTAAGCTTCGAAAGTATGTTGGTTCTAGAAATGGTTCAGAATTGAGGTTGTCCAAGTTTTGTGGTAGTGGTGTAGGCATGGAATTGCAGTCAGACATTGCTGCTTGATGAAGAATGTCTGTTGCATAGGCTATTTGGTGAAGGAATATTCCACCAGGATGGGATTCGATTTCAACGTCAAGTAAGTAACTTGGTTTGCCGAGGTCTTTCATCGAGAAGTGGCTATTGAGAGACTGTAGAAGGGTTTGCAGAAGTAGCTGATCACTTCTGTGAGAGCAGAATCTCACAACCTCAATCCTTGGCCTTTTCAGGTTGTATGGACTTAGAAGAACTTAGAGAAAATGAGAGAAAAATGTATATTATTATTATAGCCAAGAATTCGGTCCATTTACAATGACCCTTTCGTTCTAATTTATACAAGCTCGAGAAAATATAAACGTCTACATCTTAATTTAAAACTTGGGATTGAATTCGTAATCTTGGTCTTTAAATGCAAGGCTTGATTCCAGGAAGTGAAGTAATTATGTTTGACCATACTTGAACTTCGGTCGAGCTCGTACTGCTGTTTTCCCGCGAGCTCGCTTCCTTTCCTGCGAGCTCGCGTTCTTTCCTTCGTGCTCGCTGCTTCCAGCGTGTTCGTTGCTTCCATCGTGCTCGTTTTAACTTGTGCCTTTCTTATCTCAGCTTGTAAACAGCCTCGTGAGACCTCGTCGTGGGCCGAACCTTCATTATTGAGCATGCTTAATCAAGCTGGGCTTTTGGTGTGGAATTTGGGCCCAACAGTTGCCCCCCAGCATCTTTAATGATTTGTCATTGAGGATGCGGAGCTGCGATCTTGGGATTTGATTGATCCTTTGATTGGCACGATCTCGCAATCTCGGGCTCCTGATTGATCTTTAGTTTGTTCGCCGGGTGAGTCTGCAGGGATCCCGTAGCGTCTGTGCGACTTTTAAGGGATGTGACAGGGTGAGTGGGCGAGTGGGTATAAATGAGCGGTTCTCATCGCTTCAACTCTCCACGCCGCCTCAACTCCTATTTACCGAGGTAACGATGTCTTTTCACTTTTTCCCTTCTCTCTCCTTTATTATTATTTTTACTTCATTAATTGAACTGTCTTCACCCCTTCTCTTTTTACTTTTATCTGAGATACTTTTCTGTGAAAGTTCCCGATCGAGTTTCTTTCTTTTTCGGACTCGGTTTTCTTTGCTGCCCCTTTTTTTGCAATGGCTTCTACTTCTCAGCTGGATGCTCCTCCTCCCCCTGCCGAGCGATTTGATTCTCACTCGAAGAGCACGATTTCGGCTGCCGAGCTCGCGAATATCTCCTCCTTGTGCGGACTTGATATCGGCGATCTGCTCATTCCGTCGGCTGACAGCTCCCCGGAGAGTCCTCCGGAGGGTTATGCGTGCGGTTATGCCGCATTCTTCCCGAGATGTCGCCTTATTTTTCCCATCCCGGCAGCTGTCTCTAATATCATCAGTGACCTCGGACTTGCCCTTCCGCAGCTTATGCCCAGTGCGATGAGGTCCCTTGTCGCACTCTGGGTGCGTTCTAAGGAATCTGGGATTGTATTCGATACCGAGGTCTTTCGCCAGCTTTTCAACGTCAAGGGGAACTCTCACCTTCGTGGGACCTACTATTTCCCGGCGAATGTCAATCGATCTGTCTTTAGATTCAACGTGAGGGATGAAATATGGTGGGAACAATGGTTCTATTTCAGGATTTCCAGCGCGTCAGTCGAGGGCGAGTCGGTGCTCCGCCATTCCTGGGCCCAGATCTCTGGTCAGCGCGACCTCCTGGATGTTGATTTGAGCATCCCTTCTGGAAGATTGATTGTTCTTTCTTCCCTTGTGTTCTCGTAGGTCTTTCGTAGGACGAGCTCGCCGACTCGAAATCTTCGCTGCTTGACCTTTGAATTATAGTAGCGTGCTGCCGCTTGTTGATAATTTTGAACGTTAACGAGTGCTCGGTCTCGACGTTCATCGATAACATCGAGGTGGTCGAGAAGCATTTCGTTGTTCCGCTCCTCGTTAATGGGACATATATATATTCTCAAGCTGGGAACTACGACCTCGGCGGGAACCACAGCCTTGATTCCATAAGCTAAAGAGAACGGTGTTTCTGAGGTTGCCTTGCGAGGTGAGGTCCGACAGGCCCACAATACTCCAGGGAGCTCGTCGGACCACCTTTGCTTTTTAGCATCCAGTCGTTTTTTGAGATTGCTCAGTATTAGCTTGTTTGCTGCCTCAGCCTGCCCGTTACCCTGAGGGTAACGTGGGGTCGAGGTTGTTAATCTGATTCCGTGATCTCTGCAGAATTCGAGGAATTGATTTGAGATGAATTGTGATCCATTGTCGGTCACGATTTCGTATGGGACTCCGTGCCGGCAGACAATGTTCTGCCATACAAATTCCTGTACGTGATTTGCTTTAATTTGTTGGAAAGCTCCTGCCTCCACCCATTTGGTGAAGTAGTCGGTGAGGACGAGTAAGAAACGACGCCTTCTTTTTCCCGAAGTTACCATGGGTCCTACTATATTCATTGACCACCTCATAAAGGGGTATGGAGATGAAATGGAGGATACGTTTTCTGTAGGCTGATGTAGAGTCGGAGCATGCCGTTGGCATTTGTCGCATGCCTTAGAATGTTCTTCGCAGTCAGCAACCAAAGTGGGCCAAAAATATCCTTGCCTTTTGATCCTAATAGCTAGTGCCATTCCTCCGGAGTGGCTGCCACACGAGCTTCCGTGAATTTCTGATAATATCGTAAAGGCTTCGAGCCCGTGGATGCATACTAGGTAGGGGCCGTTTACACTTCGCTTGTAAAGGCGAGGGCTGATTATACAATATCTTTAAGCTATGGTTTTGAGCTTGCGAGCTTCCCACTTGCTGGGGGGAGCCTCTCCCCCCTCAATGTAATGTATAATCGCTACTCGCCAGTCAGCTCTTGCGATCATTTTTTCGCGGAGCGTAACGTGCCTGGCGTCAAGCAGTTCTGGCTCCGGGTCGGTGGTTTCTTCCTCTTGTGGTGGGAGGTCGCCTGTTACTGTGGCTATTATTATATCTATCTCCATGTCGTCATTGTCTACTTCCATCGGAACCTCGCTATCTTCGCCAATTTTGATGCTTGGTTTTTCAATTCCTTCTACTGGAATTACCCTTTTTATGAGTGGATTTGAAGTTGATGCCAGAGCTGCCAGTGCGTCTGCTATTGTGTTCTCACCTCGTGGTATTCGCGTTAGTTTGAAGGTTTCGAATTGTTTGACTAGCTCACGAACTATGGCTAGATAGGATTCCATCCTGTTATCTCTGGTTTCGTATTCTCCGTGAAACTGGCTTGTAATTAGCTGGGAGTCGCTGAACGCATTTAGCTTACGTATTCCTATTCCAGCTGCGAGTCGGAGGCCTGCTATTAAGGCCTCATACTCGGCTTCGTTATTTGATGCTGGGAATCCAAGTCTGAAAGATTGTTCTACAATTTCGTTAGTCGGGGATATAAGGTGGATTCCCACACCTGCCCCCTGTTTCGAGGAGGCTCCATCGACATAAAGCTGCCAGGTTTCGGTGCTTGTTCCGGTAACCTGGCTATTAGCTGTGAGCTCGATAATGAAATCAGCTAGTACTTGTGCTTTGGCGCTAGTCCAAGGTCGATATTCGATATCGTACTCGCTCAGTTCGATGGCCCACTTTGCTAACCTGCCAGACTGGCTGGGGCTGTGTAATACTGTGCGTAATGGCTGTGTTGTCATTACTACGATGGTGTGTGATTGAAAGTACGGCCTGAGTTTGCGAACTGAGATTAATACTGCCAGAGCCAGTTTTTCCATTCGTGGATATCTGGTCTCAGCATCTACTAAGGATTTACTCAAGTAGTAGATCGGTTTTTGCTCAGCTCGTTCTTCTCTTATGAGGACGCCACTCACTGCGACTTCGGAGATTGCTACGTATAGGTAAAGTGGTTCACCCTCAATCGGTTTTGATAAGATGGGGGGCTCGGAGAGGTACGTTTTTAGTTGTTCAAAGGCTTTCCCGCACTTGTCATCCCATATGAATCTTTTGTTTCCCTTTAGTAACTGGTAAAAGGGGAGACATTTATCAGTCGACCTGGAAATAAACCGATTTAACGCGGCAATACGGCCTGTCAGCCTTTGCACCTCTTTTACTGAGCTCGGAGGTTGCATTTCCAGGAACGCACTGATTTGTTTGGGGTTTGCTTCTATTCCTCGTTGAGTTACTATGTAACCTAGGAATTCGCTTGAGGCGACTCCAAAAGTGCATTTTGAAGGGTTGAGTTTCATCCCATATTTGTTAAGTAAGGTGAAACATTCTCCCAGCTGACCTATGTGATCTTCCTCTTTTAGAGATTTGACAAGAATGTCATCGATGTAGACTTCCATCGTTTTCCCCAAGAGGCTGGCGAACATCTTGTTCATAAGTCTTTGATAGGTGGCTCCCGCGCTTTTGAGGCCAAATGGCATCACCTTATAGCAGTACGTTCCTCATTCTGTTATGAATGATGTTTTGTCTTGGTCCTCAGGGCTCATTTGTATTTGATTATACCCTGAGAATGCGTCCATAAAGCTGAGGAGCTCGTGTCCTGCGGTAGCTTCTACCAGCTGGTCGATGTGAGGTAGTGGGAAGCTATCCTTAGGACACGCTTTGTTTAGATCCGTAAAATCTATGCATACTCGCCAGGTGCCATTTTTCTTTTTTACTACAACCGGATTTGCTAGCCAATCGGGATATTTTACTTCTTTGATGAATCCCACATCTAGCAACCTGGTGACCTCGCTGTTGACAGCGTCGGTCTTGTCAGGTCCGAATTTCCGACGCTTTTGGCATACTGGTTTGTGGTTTGGATCCACATTGAGCTCATGTGAAATGATATTCAGATCGATTCCGGGCATGTCAGCTGTTGTCCATGCGAATGAACCAGAATTTTCTTTGAGGAATGTTATTATTTGTTCTTTTTGGGATCTTCTGAGCTCGGATCCAATTCCTACTTTCTGGTCAGGATGAGACTCGTTGACCACGATTTTCTTGGTAATGTCTTTGCGAGGTCCGATACTGCCTGGGCCACTTTTCATTTTGGCTAGTCGGTATGTGAGCTCATCTTTTCGTTGCAGTTGGTATACGACGCTTTCCTTTGCGATCTGGAAGCCTGCCATGTAGCACATTCTGGATTCCTTTTGACTTCCCTTAATTGCTGCGATCCCATTTTGGGCTGGAAATTTTATGCATTGATGGTATGTCGAGGATACAGCTCTCATTGAATGTATCCAGGTCCTTCCCAGGATGGCATTGAATGGGGCTGGCCTATCTATAACCGTGAATTCGACTATTCTTCTTACTCCAGCTGTTATTACTGGGAGTTTTATTGTTCCGAGAGATAGCGTGGTTTCCCCGGAAAAGCCAGTTAACACCATCTTGTTTTCTTCGATTTCGTGATCTGGTATATTCATTTCCCTAAGAACGCTTAGGAGGATGAGTTCTACAGAGCTCCCCGTATCTACAAGCATTTTAGTGAGCTCGTATTCGCCCACTTCTAGCATGATGAGGAGAGCATCGTCATGTGGAGAATCTAGTTCAAAAGCTTCGCTTTCCCAGAACGAAATTTGTGTGTTATGTCCCTTGAATGGGTTCTTATCACGTGTGTCGGTGTTTACCCTTTGCTGATGTTTATTGATTGAGTTTACGGATTTGCGGCATAGCTGGGATCCTCCGTGAATAAAGTTAATTCTTTTCTTTGTGCTGGGAGGAGGTAGGTCTGTTTCCCTATTTTTGGGGGGATCTCGCCTCGTCACCTCCTCGGATGAGCGTTCTCGTTTACGATCATCCTCAGATGGGCGGTCCCGCCTTTCATCTTCTCGCGCTGGGTAATAGCTCTTCCTTGGAGGAGGTTTTTCCAGCTAGATTTTTCCCAGCTCTCCCGCTGCGAATTTAGCAGCGAGCTGCTTCTTCACCTCGTGACACTCCTCCGTGGAGTGGCCCTTGATCTTGTGGAAGTCGCACCACTTGCTTGGATCGTAAGGCTTGAATCTATTACGAGGTGGGCTACCTACTGAGTATGAGTGTATCCCCTGGCTTTGTTTTTGATCTTGGGACTCCTTTCTCCCGGATTTTTTAGATCCTTGGGAGTTGGTTATCTGAGATTGTTTAACCGAGGTTGCAGGTGCATGCTGTCTTGGCTGAGGTGCACTTGCTTCTTCGAGGATAATCCAGCGCGAAGCGCGATGTAACGCATCATCTTGTGATACCGGCTCCCGAACTGTAAGCTCCTCAAAGAATTTCGAGGTTTTTAACAATCCGTTTTGGAGGGCTTTCAGGGCCGTTGGATTATGTAGATCGGCGATTTTCGCTTTGACGACTTTAAAGCTGTCAATATACGTCCGCAGTGAATCGCCTGGCTTTTGAGTGAGAATGCACAGATCAGCCTCCGAGGTCTCGATCTGGATGAATACCGAATATTGTTTCAAGAATGCAGCTTGAAGTTGTGTGAAGTTATCTATCGAGTTCGGTTTCATGGAGGTGAACCATTCCAGGGCCGAATCTGTTAGATTTTCGGCGAAGAAACGGCAGCGTGCTGACTCGAGGTCACCCCCGGGTAATCGCACCCTTGAAAAGGCAAATTTGAAGCTTCTCATGAACGCCTTGGGGTCAGTTTCTCCGTTATATCTGGGAAATCGGATGTTCCCGACATCGCCGAGCTGAGGGCTCGCGATTTGTGAAGTGAATGGGGTCTGATTGACCTCGTCAATTACCCTGTCTATCTCAGGTGCTGAGCTTAGAGCAGCGTGGACCTGTGATCTCATTCGCTGTAGCTCGGCGTTCGTTTCTTCGCAATACTTCTTGATTGATTCGAACCCATGTGAGCTGCCGCGTCCCAAGTGGTTTTCGTTATTGCTCGGGAAGCGGAGCAGGGATTCCCCGGCAGGGATTCCCCGGCAGGTCGGATCTTGTTTATGTTTCCAGAGCGGACCTGATTGGTTAGTAGATCCAAGGTCGGGTCTACTCCTGGTAAGGTTGCTGTTGGCATAACCTCTCCTTCCGCAACCTGGGTCGTGGAAGGAGTGAATATGGGATCCGATATCGTCGAGTTGAACTGCGAGGCGGTGGCTGAGCCGACCATCCTGCTGGTTGAGGCGTTGATATCGGAAAAGTTTAGTCTTGTCACCGGTGGAGGTGGGAACGACAATCCTCCCTTCCCACGGGCGAGAAGGGATTGTGCCCAGGTGGGAGAGCGAGCCTCCCAGAGGTGCCTGCCGGATTTGCTCTTTCGAGGTCGGCCTGGCGTGCTGCCATTGAGCGATTCTGCACTATGAGGCACGATATTAGGTTCCGGATCTCAGCTATTTGATCCGGAGCCGATTGGTTCAAGGCTGCAGGTCCCGAGGGGTCAACAATGTCGTTGATCCCGGTCGAGGCACTTGCTCCCGAGGTGGTAATGGGAACACTTGTTGTTCCGTCCAGGTCTGCTGAAACGATGTCGGCGGATTGGGTCAGAGGAATGGAGGTGTTTATGACTCCAGATGATGTAGAAACCGCCGCACTTGTTGTATCTGCCATCGTCTTCTTTTGAGTGGTTAGTTTCGTAGGTTACAAAGAGGAAATTGTTTTGCTCTTCCCCACAGACGGCGCCAAATTGTGAGAGCAGAATCTCACAACCTCAATCCTTGGCATTTTCAGGGTTGTATGGACTTAGAAGAACTTAGAGAAAATGAGAGAAAAATGTATATTATTATTATAGCCAAGAATTCGGTCCATTTACAATGACCCTTTCGTTCTAATTTATACAAGCTCGAGAAAATATAAACGTCTACATCTTAATTTAAAACTTGGGATTGAATTCGTAATCTTGGTCTTTAAATGCAAGGCTTGATTCCAGGAAGTGAAGTAATTATGTTTGACCATGCTTGAACTTCGGTCGAGCTCGTACTGTTGTTTTCCCGCGAGCTCGCTTCCTTTCCTGCGAGCTCGCGTTCTTTCCTTCGTGCTCGCTGCTTCCAGCGTGCTCGTTGCTTCCATCGTGTTCGTTTTAACTTGTGTCTTTCTTATCTCAACTTGTAAACAGCCTCGTGAGACCTCGTCGTGGGCCGAGCCTTCATTATTGAGCATGCTTAATCAAGCTGGGCTTTTGGTGTGGAATTTGGGCCCAACAACTTCCGGTAAGTAGTATGTCATCCACATATAAGAGGAGCACAAGACTGTTTCCATTATGATGATAAGTAAACAGAGAAGGGTCAAATTTATTGCATACAAACCCGAAGTCGATGAGGAAGTTGCTGAAGGTGTCGAACCAGGCTCTAGGAGCCTGTTTTAGACCGTATAGTGCCTTAGTTAGACGACAAACATGAGTCGGTTTTGCCTGATCCACAAAACCTGGAGGCTGCATCATGTACACTGGCTCTTGTAATTCCCCATGAAGAAAGGCATTGGAGACATCAAGCTGTTTGATGGGCCAATCTTTTGCAGTGGCAATGTCAAGGACCATTCTTATGGTTGCTGTTCGAACCACTGGGCTGAACTTCTCTAAGTAATCTAGACCCTCTTCTTGATGAAAACCCTTGGCAACAAGACGAGCTTTCAACTTTTCTACTATGCCATCAGGTTTAAGTTTGGTTTTGAAGACCCATTTGCAGCCAAATATGTTCATGTCTGCAGTTGGAGGGACCAATGACCAAGTGTGAAGCATATGGATGGTTCCCATTTCATCCATAACTGCGTTATTCCATCCCGGATGCTTCATAGCTGCAGTAATCAATTTTGGTTCCTCGATATGAAATTTAGAGGCAAGCAGCACATACCTTGTATTTGGTTTCTGAATTCCTGCTTTTGCCCGTGTGGTCGTAGCATGTGTGTTGTGTATGGGAGCTTCTTGGTTCTCTGACTCTGTTTCAGACGAGTCTGATGCAGGTTCAGGTTCATGAATAGTCTCCATTGTTGCTGCTGGTTGTTGGGATGTTGGAACGACAGCTGCAGGGGGAGATGGCAGAACACGTGCAAGTTGTTGGTCAACCTGGGGTGGGGGAGAGACATTTGTAGATTGCCAGGCCTTAAGAAGTGGTGTCTGGTATTGTGGGACCAAAGACTGGTATTTTGTTTTGAAAGGAAAACACTCTTCATCAAAGATAACATGTATGCATATGTAAACCTTTCCGGTAGGGGGATATAGACATCTATAGCCTTTGTATTGTAAGTTGTATCCGAGAAACACACATTGAAGTGACCTTGGATCGAATTTGTGAGATGCCAAAGGTCTGAGACAGGGATAGCAGGCTGACCCGAAGACTCGTAACATTGAGTAGTTTGGAATCTGTTTGCAGAGAATTTCAAAGGGACTCTTGTTGGCTAGAACCGAGTGATATGCTCAATTTAATACCCTAAATAGTACTAAAGCAGTTGCTGCAGTAAATCAGGGGTCGAACACAAGAACTCAGTTATCACTCAATAGATTATATAGATCCGAAACAAGCTAAATCAGAAGATGTAATTGAAAACAAGATTGCAAGTAAAAGCGTTTGTAAATTCAGTTGGAGGAATATAGGCTCAGGGTATTTCTCAGGAAATCAATGAATGCAGCTAAATTAACTAACATGATTCAGATTAAGCACGGTTCTAGAACTCAAATCACTAAAATATAATTAACCAACTCTCGTTGCGAAAACTATCTAAATCTAAATCCTAGGAATTCCAAATCTCTTTGCGAATCCTAAAGTCTAAATCAGTTTTAAAGTTCAGTTTTGATATGTTCACAAATTAATTAAACCAAATCTCTTTGCGAATAATTAATTTGCTCACTTAGGTTCTATCAGGTAATTAATCGCACTCTCGTGCCTAATCAATTATCCTAAGATCTATATTCTAGGTAGCTAATCTAGAACAAGCTTTGAACACAACCTAAGCGAAGAACTAATTCAGATGGTGAATCCTAACAGATAATTAACCTAGCATTCAAAGAAATCCTTTATGAGAAAACCCTAAACCTAACAGGTGATCTACTCAGACATGGAGATTGAAGACAACATGTTTGAATAAATCATCAATAGAATAATCAGAAAAGGTTTAGTGATCTGATCTCGGACGAAGGGAGATTCAGACTTGTCTCTCTAAAACCAGAGTAAAATAAACACAGAAAATAAAGCATAGCCTAAACAAGTGGCTATAAAATCCTATTTATAACCTAAAACACGAATTCGGGTCTTCTTGTAATTATTAAAGACTTCTGGGCACTTTTGCAATTCTTTAAGTCTTGGAAAAAGTCGCGGCCCATGAATTCTCAATGAGTGTCGATCGATACCAGGGGGTATCGATCGATGCTTGTTGCTCAGATCGGGCACTTAGTCATCAGACTTCAGTTTCGCTCCAGAATGCTCCAGAAAGCTCCAATAATTCCAATTAAGCTCCAAACGTGCTATAACCTGCAAAAGACTCTAAAATACTACAAAACACTAGAAAA